>RJWH01000819.1:463553-558720 GCA_004363575.1 Solenodon paradoxus
GAGAGAGAGAGAGAGAGAGAGAGAGAGAGAGAGAGAGAGAGAGAGAGAGAGAGAGAGAGAGAGAGAGAGAGAGAGAGAGAGAGAGAGAGAGAGAGAGAAAGAAAGAGAGAGAGAGAGAGAGAGACAGACAGAGAGAGAGAGAGAGAGAGAACGAGAAAGAGAAAGAAAGAGAGAGAGAGAGAGAGAGTGAGAGAGAGAGAGAGAGAGAGACAGACAGACAGACAGACAGACAGACAGACAGACAGACAGAGAGAGAGGTCTATTTCCAATACTATTTCCAATATATAGGTTACATTAGACCGCAAAGCAAGCTTGGAGATCAAGAAAAGAGCACTATGTTTTTAAAAATAGAATGCAATTGCTTCTAAAATGCTAAGAGTATCACATAATAGTAACAACAAAAATTGGTTCTATAAAATTTTTGTTTCATAGTATACAAAAGTATATTTATATTAGATCAAACATAAAAACAGCTCCTACTATAAAGCAAATTTAATATAAACATAGCTTATAATGTGTCTGAGTGCTGGATGAAAAATACGAGCAAGTTATAAAGTCATGAAAAAGCATGATAAAATTGCAAGTTATTCAAAGTGCCTGAAGCAAAATAGGAGGCAAAAAACAGTGACTAGGACAGAGGTGGTGGATAGTGAGAGATAAGAATGGAGAAGAGAAGAGCAGGCCTTGTCTTAGACTCGGGAGGGCCTCTATAAAGATTTTAAGAGGGTAAATAAGCACTTTACCTTGATAGATTTCTCAGTCTTCAGGGAGAGGACTAAATTGGAGATGGCAAATAATGTAATTCAAATGAGCAGTTAATAACAGAAAGACTAATGCATTAATTCAGACAGAAGATGCTGAGAGTATATCTTGGGAAGATATAATGAGAAGGTAGAGTCCACAGAGGTTTATGACATTAAATCTAGGCAATGAAAGAAGAAGAAAAAGATTACAAAGAACATACAGACTTCACTATGAAGTGGTATGGTGGCTCCATTAACTCAGACTGAGAACATGTGAAAGGAGAAGACTAGAGTTGGGGGAATGAGTTTGATTTTGAATAAGCTTTCTTTAAGTTCCATTTAGAATATTACTGTCCTGAACACAGCACAAATGAACTCAGATTAGAGTTTCTGGTCAAAATTCAGACTGCAAAGAATAACAACAATGTGCCAGGTGAAGAAGAGATAAGCAAGAAGAGGACCAGGGACAGAAGACTATGGGGCATCCACATCAGAAGAGTAGGCTGAGGAAAATGAAAATTCAAAGAAATAGAAAAAGAACAGCTTCAAATACAATACCCACCAAGAGATCAAGTTTCATAAAGATGGAAAAGAATCTACTGGATTTGACCACAGAGAGGCTGCTTGGGGGTCAGTTGTGGTGTTAGGGTCAGGAAACTTATCGCAGTGGGTTGAGTGATGACTTGAGGGTAAGAGGAGACAGCAAATACAGAGGATTTGTGTATGCATGTGTGTGTGATCGAGTATGTGGATGTGTGTTTTGGAAGCCTGGGTGTGAAAAAGCAGCCTCTAGAGGGATGTGCAGGATGGTAAGTTGTTCTATCTGGGGTTTTCTTATGTGAGAAAAATGTGCATGTCTGTAAACGGAGAAAAAGTTGCTAGGAAAAAAAGAAATTGAAAGGTAAGGGGAAATGAGAAGAGAGAACATGTTTCCAGAGGAGACAGGAAGAAGCTGGGTCAAAAGTACAAGTAGAATTTTGTCTGAACTGGTGCCATCAAACCAAACTTTCTGCAATGATACTAAGGATCTTCATGCCATCCAATTCAGTAGCCACCAGACATATGTGGCTGCTCAGCATTTGAAATGCAACTGGTACAACCAAGGAGCTAAATTTTAGCTAAATTTAAATAACCAAAGGTGGCTTGCAGCTATAGAAGGGAACACTATAGCTCTAAAGGAGTCAGTGTGAGGCTGAGGGCATGCCAACCCTAGGGGAGACTGAGTTGTCCTGCCTGACAGTCCTGTGTAGGAAGAGATGATATCTGCTTAGAAACAGAAACTGGTACCGACCTTGTGGGAGGTTTGGAAAGCACACAAAGGAGAAGATTTAAAGAGCGGATCAACTTGAAACACAACACAGCATAACTGGGTGCCAAGTTGAGACTGGAGACCACACAGGTCTGGCAAATAGTGTAGGAATAACTAAGGCAGATGGCTTGCTAAAAAAAATTAATAATAATAACGCTTAGAGACTGAACGACAGAGATACTAACAATGACTGTTGACATAAAACATGCTTCCATGGACAGAGGACGGGGCAAAGCAATGTGTTCAGAAGAAGGAGGAGGAGGAAGACCTCAAGGTCTCTTTCAAGTCAAAGATTTGATATAAAGGGTAAGTTAGCCAGGGAGGAGAGTATGGATTTTTCAGGACAGGAGGGGATGGTGCAGTTCTAAGCAATGGTAAGGTTTGGGGGCAAGTCCTGATTGCTTCCAAAGAAGCAGACAACGGAAACCCAGAAATAAGTATGGGTAATTATTCTGCTGGACACTGGGTAACCCATGAAAGTGGCAGGAGTCGACAAGTAATAGAAAAGCATAGGCCAGGTATAAAATTCTGAACATGTCGAAAATCAGCAAACATAACAGAAAGGCACACTTGAGGATATCTTAAGGCACATCTTAAGGGCAAGGTTTGTTTAGAATATTGCACCAAACTGAGGAGGGAAAGGAAGGAAGATTGTAGCAAGTTGTGTCAACTATAGCATATCAAAAAGTCCGACGGTGGACTTTTGGGGAAAAGCAGAGAAACTGAAGGAAGACTGGACAACCACTTGCAAAAATGATTATCTCCCAAAAGAGAAAAGTTCATGATTTGGTAGCATAATCCACTTCCCCCAAATGTTGTATCTCTATTTGACTTCCCTAGGACTTTTGTTGTACCTCACATTCTCCAAAGCAGCAGACAAAAAAAACTTTTCTGGTTAATAGAATTATAAAATTAGGTCACATCTTTTGTAGCTATTAAGTGCAATTGTATTGTTCAGAGGGATAGCTCATTTTCTATTTAAACAGGTCTCTCTGTGATGGAATTGTCTCACCAAGCAGTTGATTTCATAGGGAATATTTTCCCATAGGTGTCCATTAGCTTAAGTTGCATACATATTGTGTGGCTGTGTCACATTTGATACCCAAGTCATTTTTACACTCATTTTATATATCTAGTATCTACTCACTTTCTTCCTCTCTTTTCCTTTCTCTCTTTCATTTCATGATTTTAATGGCAAAAACTAGAAGATTAATTTTGTTTCCCTCCTCTAGATCAATATTACCTGTATGTCTTTCTTTTCTATCCCTCACTTCTTCCCTCCTCTCTCTCTCTCTCTCTCTCTCTCTCTCTCTCTCTCTCTCTCTCTCTCTCTCTCTCTCTCTCTCCCACCATGTCACATAGAGACGCTGTTTTTGCAACAATCACGAAACTATTCAATCCAAAATTGACCAACAGTCTAATTCATTATTTATCATAAATAATTCTACTTTCTCACAGGTTTTAATATAATCTATTTAGATATTTCTGATATGAAAATTCCTAATAATTATTGTTATCAAATTCCTTACACTGCATAATTTGCTTCTTTTAAGAACTTATGCTCCCTGCTATGGCAATTTGAGGGCAAAAAAATGAGAATACAAGATCCTAAGGACAGAACCACAATCCATAAATCATATACAAATGGCATACAATGACCTCTTGCTAGAAAAAGGTCATCAACAGAAACTGTCTCAACAGTCTTTTCTTTCCATGGAATTGCATCATGCAGGACCCAGAAACCCACTGAGCTAAGGACTAATACTTGACGAATGTGCTAAGACAGAAATTTCGTATTTGAATATATTTAGAGATCAAACATAAGCAAAGTTTTATTTTACTTTAATGAAAACTTATTGAGTTTAATTTGTGACAAGCTTTGTGTTTCCTGCTTTTCATAATTCTAGGTATTTAATCCTCACAAATTGTCACAACAGTCTCTTGTGGTGAGTACTATTAGCATATCCAAGTTAAGATAATTTCATTGAGGCTTAAAGGAAATAAGTAGTTTGTTTTATGTCTTGTCTTTAATAAAATGACTAAATAATAAAGAAGAAAAGAAGACCCCTGCTCCAAGTCAGAAAAAGGCAAATTTTATAATCAAATCAATTTTATATTACCTCTATTAATAGAACATTTCAAACTGAGATAAAGTTGACCTGCCTAAATCCAAAATGGCAGCTAATTTCTGAAATACTTTCAGCTATAGAATTAACCTACTTTAAGCAGTAAAATTTCATAGTAGAACATCAATTGTTGAAGCTGTTGAAAATCTTGTTTAAATATAAATCATTTCGGGCTTCATTCTTGACTTTTAAAAAATAAAACGTAAATGTCGAAGTTTGTGTTTGTTTTCTTTTCTAATATTTACTGATGCCTTTTTTTCCCCTAGGCTTGATTGAATATTGGGCTGTCTGAAAAAGTAAAACAGGAGTATTTCCCTATCACCACCACTGCCAGGAAAAATAAGGAAGCTAGCACAGTGACCCTCAGCAATGTGTCATTAAAGGACGGCAAGTGTGTGCCTACCAATGAATTTGAGGCCTTGGTGCTGTGTGGTCACCAGCCCTCACGTAGAGAGTCTAAGAATTCTCCTAATCCTTGGCGCTTAGAGTAGACAAAATGCCTTCCAGGTTGCCATTTCTGCTTGATATAAGAGCATGTCCCTTCTTAGAAAGTTGGATGGGAATCGTAAGAAGCAGAAGAGCTCGGAGTTCTTGTGCCTACTCTAGATTAAGACCAGGTTTTGGCTAGTGAAACAAGCTCATCGAAGAGACAGAAGGGGTACAACCAGCTGTGGGAGCCCCACTCTGTCAGCTCTTTCAGAAGCTGGCCAGGAAAAATCTCCTTTGACTGGTGAGGGAGGGGCCTCCTGGAAAGCGGTCAAAGCCAGCAGGAACTACATCTGGCTGTGCCAATGCCCAGTTCTACTGCAAAGTGAAATTGGTTCAAAGTCTATCTGAACTGGGCCGGAAGTTTGCTTGCTCACCTACAGGGCTGAAAGTAAGCAGCTGGAGTCTCCATGTGTGGAAATAGCAGGACAAACCACATGGACACGAAGAATCCACAGAGAGCTGTTAGAAATGATGAAAATGCCACAAAAAGATTCATTTGGACAAAATAAGCATTCATCATCTCTGTGAGAAATAGCTTAATGGTGAACTATTTCCAGGCACTAGAAAGACCATGGTTATATGAAATGCATCCTCTGGTTGTTAACTTTCATACACATGCATGGGTCAATAAGAAAATCCCCTCATTATAAACTTGTCATATTCCTGGACAACACTCCTGAGCTCCGTCATGTGTAGTTACAGCATAGATTTCATTTCCTCAAAAGCATGAAACCAGTCAGGAGTCAAATAAAATCATTCTATGACAACAGAAGAGAAGGGGAAGTGTAAGCCTCAAATACAAACTGTATTCAATTTGAGAAAAGGGCATTTTCACTAAAGACAAAGTGCATAAAATGAGCACTATGTCAATTACATGCAGAGACATGTCTATTAAGAAAATTATGGAAAAGAATTACATGTATAGTAGATATGGCCTCAATGTTGACGGCCTCAGACTCTGTCATGATATATATTCATAAGGGTAACTTATCAGTGAATGATGCAATTATTCAAAAAGATGTTTATGATGCCGGTGGTTGGTCTGAGTCTCAGTCTAACAAGATTGCACTGAGTTAGAGACTGAACATTTTTAGCGTGGGCTGAAGCTGATGTCACAGGAGTACACACCCTAGTATTAAGTCTTCCAAAACATATCCATCATCTTGATTCATTTTTCCTTTTATAGCTACATCAGTTCATTATTGGATAAGAAGCAGCACCTCTATCTGCATAGCAAGACAAACACCTCTTTATTGTCAAAAAATAAAATCTGCATCTAAGTCCAAGTTTCTCTCCCATACAAATCAATAAACATCATCTTTCTACTTCATGTTTATCTCACACCACAGTGTAATACTGACTCTGCCAATTAGCCCACAGTGTTTTAAATGCCTTCTTGGGTATATATGCTTTAAAGTTCAAGGTCTGAGATATCTCAAAAACCGCACAGTGTTCAGAGACCAATGTATATAGAATGTGAAGAAAACAACAGTCAATGTTAGAAGAAGAGAAAAGGGCATGCCCTTTAGAAAAACTGAATCCAAGTCAAATCAAATTTGTTAGACTGTCAATTTTTTCACCTTCAAAGTGAGGAGACTGATACCTTACAGGATTATGAAGCTAAAATCAGAGCATGTACCCGACAGGACTTTGTACATTTTAAATTTCACACAGACATTCAGACATCCAGGAAATTCATTCAAGCACCCAAACAGAGCTCTAAGAAGCACCCCGTTAAATTGAAGAGACCAAATGGCATTGTGTATTCTAATGTCAAGTTAAACAATTTATTAGTTCAACTTGCTTCAACTCTGATTATGTCAAGAGTTTAAACAGAATGTGCTTTTCCTCTTCATTTATAGTGTAAGCTCCAATTGAGAAGATAAGAAGCTTCAAAAAGCCTTACCTTATCCATGTTTTCAGATTTTAATATTTGATTCCCAAATGCATAGTTATTTAAAAATTCACATATAAGAAAGTATTTTAGAAACTCTTTGGCCAATCTGAACAACTTAGGTTGTCAGCACTCTAGAATGTACTGGCTACCAGTTTTCAAATAACTTGAAAACTTGCCTGTCACCATCGTGGTAATATGGTTCACGGTACAAAGTGAAAGGAAAGAAAAATGTGCTATACGCAGACTGCAAAATGCCTATGGCAGCAGGTCATCATCTTGGTTTCTAAGAAATAAACAATCTAAAGAAAACATCATGAACACAGACAATACTATTTTGCTGTTGTTTCCTTGATATTGACGTACCATATTCTTACCTGAGGGTTGCTAGGTAACCATTTAAGCATGCAGCACTGTTTGGAATCTCTTACCCTCCAAATATGGACTAAAAACCATAAAGTGAAAATTAAGGGAGCAGATACTATCATGTGACTGAAACAAGTTGGCTACTCAATTTCTTCTTTATCCTGAAAACTGAATAAAAGAGAAATACATTGTCATAGTTCTTCCATACAGGAGTCATGTGAGGGATATAAAAGGCATGAAACAAACAAAAAATTTCCTTTGTTAAAATGTCTCTATTGATTCTGACCTTCTAATCTACAAATGAAGTAGGTTTTAATTTTCCTTAAACTATCACAGAGTTAAAACTCTACAATCTCTGCAAAGATGGATGGTTTTATACAGTCAGATTGTGATGGGTTTATACAATCCAGACTGAGTTGGAGTTGGTCTTAAGGGAAAGAACAGCCATTGAAGAACAGAAGAGATGGATACATTTTAAACCTTAATGCATTATATAAAATTAGTACTGTTGCAACTAGTATCTCCTTAGGTCGAAAGTAACTAGGAGCAGGTGGGAAATTTGGGGTACAGAAATAATTAGTGCCATCCCTCAGCTCACTTAGTAGATAAGTAACAGGAATGGAATTCACAGTTCCAGCCTCTGGGCCCTACTTATCCATTTCCATTAAGTATTCCAGGGAGCCTTGAAATTATGAGTCCTTTCTAAAAGGATGTGGAAGCACATTTCAAAGATGAACTGCAGAGTCTGATTTCATTTGTCCACCTCCCTATTCCCAGTAGAATCTCAAAGGATATGATCCCATATATCGTGCACTAGTCCTTTAAAAGCATTTATCTTTTTATGTACTCCCATTGTTTGATAAGTTGTCTAGTCTTCATTTCCTCTTCCTCTTAAACCTGTTGATTTTATTTCCCCAAAGGAGACTTCTACATTCATTGCACCACTTCATTAATACATATAGACCAGATGCAACACAGGATTCTAGTGAAATTAATTAAATAAGCAATATGAGTGGTAAATTAAAGGATATATCATATTTTTTTCCAACATGCCTTATATGTGCCCTGGGGTAGTAGTGGTTTGATCAACTGTCTCAGCCAAAGCATCATCCATGTACATCCCAAGACCCTAGGTTCCTGTCCTGGGCAGGGGTGAACAACTAAGATTAAAAAATTCCTTTCCTTCCTCACTCATCTAACCTTCACCTAATTCACAAATAAGTAAACGAACAGGCGAACATAAAACACAGACCACAGGGCACAGTCTGGACTACCTTCTGATAAATACCTTTGCATTAGAAAATATCCTAAGTTAGAGATCTAATTATAAAGAGGAAGAAACATGAAGGAAATGAATGTAATTTAGATAGTAAATATTAGTACTTCTTTCCCACCTCTGAGCTCCCAGCAAGTGCCCTCTCTTTAACCTTCATCTTAAACAAATATAAGGCAATGCAAGCCAACCCAGGGTCCCTCAAGACTTTAGTATAATATTTATTGCTATTTTTCAAAAAGCCTTCTGGCACACCATCTTTTTGGGGAGGTGGATGGAATTCATTTACATGATTGAATTAGAGGCATGTCTGAAATATTGGAAGCCCAGTCCCAACCCACCATAAACGACAAATGGCTCACTGTCCAGATGCCCATATACGGCCAGACTTCCTATAAATCTGATAGTTCAGTGTATGCATTGCGTATAGGTCTTGGCTAGGAGTCACATTCCTCCAGTATGTTTCCCTGGGAGCTTTGATTTCCGCTTTGAGGGCTGGCACGGACTTCTACTTGCTCTTATAAGAAAATGTCTCCAGCTGAAAGTTGAAAATGTGCAAGATTCCTCCTTTAAGTACACAAACACTCCAAGTCTAGCCACTTTCCTGCAGTCCTGCCAGGTTTTCTCTATGTCTGATACCTGATCAAGTAACCTTTTCTTAGGAAGAAAAAATAACAAAAAAACACAAGAGAAGGAATGCAGTACAGCCACAGACGAACATCTTACAAGACTCAACCAAACGAACTGCATAAATGATGTCCCAGTAGAGACGCATACCTTATATAGTTCTGTAAATAGGACTCAGTGGCTAGCTTAGTGCATTCCTTTTACCAGGAAAAAAAAAAAAAAAAAGAAAAAGCCCTCCAAAAAGCATTTGCTAGATAAACACTTGCTTATAAGACAGAATTAGTGCATCTTAACTATTTTGCACACAAATTCAAAGACCTTTTTCTCCCAGTTCGGACCTGTTGTCAATCAAAAGGGCTGGGATAAGTCAGAGTTGGACAAACTTATAAGAAGCCACTATTTCTACTTTACCGCCCAGGAACACACAAATATTTGCTGAGTCATTTATAATAGTACAAGAATTCAGATCCCATGGCATGAGTTAAGGACAGAGTGTCAGCCTTTTCTTTTCAATTTCATCACACTTGATGTTCTATATCACAATATAAACATACCTTTTGTTCTGTGAATGTCTTGGGTAGCTTCTCTCTCTCTCTCTCTCTCTCTCTCTCTCTCTCTCTCTCTCTCTCTCTTTCTCTCTCTCATTCAGTAGGGTTTTGATCATAAAGTCTCAACATTATAAGATATTTTTTCTATTCTGAGGTTCCTTGTTCTGTATATTTCAAACAGCTTCATTAGTTGACACTAAAACCCTCCATTCGGAGAGAACCATGGACTTTCTGAGACTTTGAGAGACCAGGTGAATCTTACAGTACGATCAAATTCCTTGTATAAGGTGTCTTGAAATTTCTAACAACAGCAGAGTGGTAATGTACTTGTTATGTTTATGGAGAAAGAAAAAAGAATAAATCCTCAAGTACCAATTTCCTGAGAATTCTAATTAATCATCATTTAGACGACTTCCCTAGAATTTGTGAATGGCCATTCTAAGACTACAACCAAAGTCGCCTGACTGTAACCCAGCCCAACAATTTATCACCTCTATGAATGAGTCTCCACACTGCCGTTCATGAAGCGGTAGATGGTGGCTCTCAGACTCTTCATAGGATTCAGAAAGCCCAACCGCACTCCGGTGCATCTCACCCCGTCAACCATGAGACTTCACCAACCAAGCCCACATCCCACCTTAGGTGAGATTCAAGCTTCATATCCGTACCCTTTCCCATCTACCACACCTTTCTAGCCATTAGTGGTAGATGTAATTAGGGGGTTGGGTCTTGAAAGATTTCACTGTGGTTTCCCACATATTTGAACTTTTTAAATCAACCACAAGGGAAGAAAAAGTTGGGAGCCAAGTTGCCTTTAATACCCATGTGGCTATTAACATAACTGAGAACGTTCCTTCTTTAAATAGGAACTTGTAGGCCTCTTCTCTTTGAGGAATGCTTGGAAAGAACTTTAAAGAACAATGATGAAAACTCTTCCTAAGCTTCAGAGGCCCCCTTTGCCGGCCATTCACACTGTTGACACGCAACTTCACTGCAGAACATGTGGATTGCTTAACGAGGTAATTGTGCACAGATGATGTGGTCTATGCTGAACTTGGAGTGCTTCTTTTTTTTTTTCTTGGCTTCTATTCAGTAGAATGAATTGAAGCTTAAAAAAAATGTGACCAGTTGAAACAGGCTGTTTTCAAATTGCAAGTCGACAGCTTTGTTTCTAAAGCTTGTCTTTACATCAGTAACAGTTATGTTTATCTTAAACCTAGACACAGAAGCATCAACAGCTGAAATGAGCTACTCACTGGCAACACCACTGCCAGGGATGTGACATTCCAACAGGAAACAAAAAATGGTGTGGTCCTATCATCATTTTCTTTGCATACAATAGCAATTCAATTACTTAAGAAAAAACAAACCAATTAATAAAGATTTGAAATGAAAGCTCTCAAATGCTATAGATTTTTAATGAAAACACAGTTAATTATGTCCTTAGTGAAGCTGTCTAGCGATATGAAGAAATAGAGACATGGATGTACCCTTGTGACTCAGAGGGCTGAGCCATTGGCATGCCAACCCTGCAAAAGCCCAGGGCCCAGTTTGTGACCCAGGGCAAAGGTGACAAGTGAAAATAAAATCCAATATATAAATAAAGATGCTCCTGCCACAAATGCTTTTCCTCCTCTTCGTTTCAGAAAAAGGAAAGAAATGGAGAGATTTCATGACACTTGCACACAAGGAAAGGGAAGAAAACCTCTAATTTGCTTGACTTGATCTCACTGCATTAGGCAGCAGATGGCTCCAGTAGTAAGAAATCACAATCAGGGGCTCCCTGGTGGCCGAGCAGGCTAGTACACTCTGGGAGCAGTCCCACCCACATCTGAGGCCTTGGGGCCTTGGGGCAGGGCCACAACCAATCTGAACTACTAAATATAAATAAATAAATGAAAGGGCTTCTTCCTCCTCTCCCTTCCAGCCTGCCTGCTTGCCTTCATTCCTGCCTCTTGCCTGCACCTTTCCTGACAAAAAAAGACCCACAAACACTGCTCATAGATGTGTGGAGAAGTTCACTAAAACATATCATTCAGTAGCATACTTAGTTGATGACTAGATACAATGGAGTACACTGTTCTGATCAGCTAATCAGATATTTCTACTGCAAGACAAGTCAGGTCCAATCACATTTGAAGATGATAGGTTTTAGTTTAAGAACACTCACTCATTTCTTAAAAACCCCTAACTGTGTTTTTTAACACAGCCCCTCCCTACCCAACACAGAATCATTTGCTCCCACCTCACAATAGGCTCTTTTGTCTCCAGATACTGGTGCCCTACTGATCCCCTTTCCTTCCTGGTATCCCCAGCAATAAAACTGCTCTACATATCCGAAAGGAAAACACAAGGGTGTTGGGACTAGCTCCCAGGGAAGTACAACCGAACTCAGACCCCTGGTTTTGCACCCTTTATTGTCTAGCAATGGGCAACTAAACCGTCATCTGAAATAAATGATCGAATTCCTCCATCTCCAACATGGAATTCAGGATATTATAGGCAGGCTTCTTGGAGACGTCAGCTGATGAAAAGCAGCTAACACCTTTTCTGAGCTCTGAAGAGTTTCAAAGGCATGCAGTCTGGAAAACTAAAATCGTTACAAAACTAACAAAAAGGAAAGAGAACTTTTCAGGAAACCCTGTTGTTAGTCTGTAAGCTAACTCCCTCCTCAAAAAAGAATTTGAGTCCTGGGTAGGAAAGGCACAGCTATTAGAAACAGAAGTGCGTAGTAAAAAAATAAGAATTGCCGATGTGCTTTTGAATGATAGAAATCAGGAGTGGCGCGAAGAAGCAAGGGGGAAAATCCTAGTTAGGGCTGGAAACACTGAAATATTGAGCCTTTTTTTTTTTTTGGTGAGCTGGAGTGCGGGAGTGTGCCAGCTTTTTCAGACGGGAGGAATGCTCAGAGTCAAGGGGTCAGGACCAATCCGGTGTGAGTTGATGAGGCAGGAAGGTGGGGAGGAATGCGAGGAATGTCCCTGTTTGTGTAGGACTCCATTCAGCTCATTGGCCAGCCGGCGCTGCCCTGAGCGTATAAAAGCTCGGGCCCCCCGCCCCAGCTCACACAACAACTCTTCCCGCAGAGAGGAGGCAGCCAGTGCAACTCCCACCACCGGCGACAGACCGCCTCGAGCCCGACGGCAGCCGCCCGGCCGACCGCTCCGGAGACGACTGCCGGCGCGTCCAGGCACCCACCTGCAGCCCGAGTCCGCGTCCCGCCGCCCGGCAGCCCGCGCCGCTCCCACCCCGCCGTCGCCGCGCACCCCGTCCCGCCGCTCGCTGCGCCGCGACCATGTACGCCGCGCTCCGCATCGCCTTCGTGCTCCTGCTGGCCGTCTGCAGCCGGGTGAGCGCCGGGAGACCCCCGCCGAGGCCGGGCCGCGGGGAGGGACTCGGCAGGGCCGGGGAGGGCCGGGCGGCATGGAGGGACGTGCGCCTGGCTGACCGCCCCCTTCTCCGCAGCCCGCCTCCGGCCAGGACTGCAGCGGCCAGTGCCAGTGCTCGGCCGGCCCGGCGCCGCGCTGCCCCGCCGGCGTCAGCCTCGTGCCGGACGGCTGCGGCTGCTGCCGGGTGTGCGCCAAGCAGTTGGGCGAGCTGTGCACGGAGCGCGACCTCTGCGACCCGCACAAGGGCCTGTTCTGCGACTTCGGCTCCCCAGCCAACCGCAAGATCGGCGTGTGCACCGGTAAGACCTGCAGCCCAGGCCCGGGCCCCTTGCCATCGCCACCTCCGGGGATGGGGGCGTCGCTACTGGGGGCACTTGGTGACGGCTCACGTTTTCCCCCTCGCTCACTCGTCCACCAGAAGTAAAAGGCGCTTAGTATTTTTTTCCCCCACTGTTTCCAGCCTGCCCCCTGGAGCCTGGCTGGCACCTCGTATCTCTGATGCATTTAGAGTTAGAGGATCAGAGACTGACTTTGCTTCCTTCTTTTCAGCTAAAGATGGTGCGTCCTGCGTCTTTGGAGGGACAGTGTACCGGAGCGGAGAGTCCTTCCAGAGCAGCTGCAAGTACCAGTGCACTTGCCTGGACGGGGCGGTGGGCTGCGTGCCGCTGTGCAGCATGGACGTGCGCCTGCCCAGTCCCGACTGCCCCTTCCCGCGAAGGGTGAAGCTGCCAGGGAAATGCTGCGAGGAGTGGGTGTGCGATGAGCCCAAGGACCGCACCATGGTGGGCCCAGCCCTTGCAGGTGAGTGGCCTTCCTCACATTTGTGTTGTGATTCGCATCCGGAGTCCTAACTTTGCCAAGGGGACGTGGGTAACTAAAGCTTTATCCTGACGTCGTCTCACCTTCTGTTTCTGTGCTTTGCTCTCACAGCTTACCGACTGGAAGACACGCTGGGCCCAGACCCAACTATGATTCGGGCCAACTGCCTGGTCCAGACCACAGAGTGGAGCGCCTGTTCCAAGACCTGTGGGATGGGCATCTCCACCCGGGTGAACAATGACAACGCCTTCTGCAGACTGGAGAAGCAGAGCCGCCTCTGTATGGTCAGGCCTTGTGAAGCCGACCTGGAAGAAAACATTAAGGTACATGTTCTGTTCCTTTTAACTGATTTTCGTGGAATGACAGTGAATAAGTCCAAAGCTAGGTCTCTTACCATCTTGTCTTATGATAGACCTTTTATCTCCAAAAATGGTCAACTATTGAGCTCTTTTGCTACACTGAGGATTTGCCTGATAGAAAGCACCAGTTTTCCACTATGAAATCCTCCACAGTATTTAATTCGACATCCCAAGAGAGGCTATATCTGTTTAGAAAACTGGCCAGTGAGACTCGAATTTGCTCCCCACAAGCTGTACGTCAAACAAGACTAACACACACAAATTGAAGAAAGTCTCTCGCCTTGTCAAGTCATTGATTTATTTTTTTCTTTTCTTTCTCTCCTCCTTTGTCTTTCTTAGAAGGGCAAAAAGTGCATCCGGACGCCCAAAATCTCTAAGCCTGTTAAGTTCGAGCTGTCCGGCTGTACCAGTGTGAAGTCGTACCGGGCTAAGTTCTGCGGAGTGTGCACAGATGGCCGTTGCTGTACCCCTCACAGAACCACCACCCTTCCCGTGGAGTTCAAGTGTCCTGACGGAGAGGTCATGAAGAAGAGCATGATGTTCATCAAGACCTGTGCCTGCCATTACAACTGTCCTGGAGACAATGACATCTTTGAGTCATTGTTCTACAAGAAGATGTATGGAGACATGGCATAAAGCCAGAGAAAGTGAGAGACATTAACTCTATAGGCTGTAACTTGAACTGATTCACATCTCATTTTTGTGTAAACATGATTTCAGTTAGCGAAAGTTATTTAAATCTGTCTTTCTAACTGGGGAAGAGAAAAATTCCCACCAAATTCAAACTGTTGTGCCATGCAACATTCAAACAAATAGACTATTTACCCCAGACACTGGTTTGAAGAAAGTAAGACTTGACTTGAGAGTGGGGCTATATCAGGGCAAAGCACCAGAAGGTATAGTAGAGGCAGTGGGAGGGCACCAGTCAAAAAACCTTGTCGACATAACATAGAAAGGTGCCTGCTTTTTAGGAGTGTAGAGGAGAAGGAACCTTTCGGCATCTGCATGTAACTCCAGCAAATAGCTCGGATGTGTGTTCTCCAGCCATCCTGAGGCTGAGTCAAGTTCTTCTTTAAGTCAGAACAGCAGATTCAGCTCTGATATTCTGATTCAAATGACAGTGTTAAGGAATCAGAATCCTGTCTCTTAGACTGGACAGCTTGTGGCAAGTTAATTTGCTTGTAACAAGCCAGATTTTTTTAATCGATATTGTAAATATTGTGAGTGTATATATATATTTGTACAGGTATCTAAGTTAATTTAATTTGTCTGTGCCTTTTTTTGTTTTTGTTTGTAATGCTTTGATCCTTGAAATGTTAGCCTCAGTTCTGAACACCATTGGTAAAATGTTAAAAAGCTTGTTTGATCATTCAAAGCATGAAATGGATATTCAAATGGAAATTCTGCTCAGTTAGAGTGAGAGTCCATCAAAACAGTTACTGAAGGTGAGCCAGCAGTGTCCTTGGAAGTCTGATTTGTGGGTTGGAAATGTGGAAGCCTGACTTTTAATAAACAAATGGCCTTTATTAATGAATGGGTGACTCTCGATGGCTGATCAGTTTTTCCAGCTGGAAATACTTATTTCTACTTTGACTATGACTGTTTTTTTGGACAGTTTGTTGAGAGTGTGACCAAAAGTTACATGTTTGCACCTTTCCAGTTCAAAATAAAGTATATATTTTTTCTATAAAGGACTTGGCTACTCATTTATCCTCTAAGCATTTCTGACTTTTTCTTAACTATAAAACGGATAGCTTTTGTTTGTCTTAAGAACAGCACCAATACTTTTCGAAATATCTTTTCTCAGGTATACAAATCACTTAATAGAATTTTTGCATAAACATGTCCCATGGAATCAAGGGTCACAAACTTGCACAAACTATAGGACACACGACATTTCATGTTATCTTTCCAGAACATTATAAACACATTCAAATTTCTCAAGATTACTTCAGTTACACTAAGTCCTATTATTATACATGGTCCTGTTTACATTTAACGCCTCTGGCCGTTGACGGCATTTGATTTGCAACACTTCACGTAACTAACTAGCTCATGCCTGGCACAGAGAGAATTTGTATGCTGCACTATAGTTATTTCTGAACACCCTACTGTCAAATCTGAGACATAACAAAGTAAATCTACATGGAGTCATTTAATACATTTTATTTTGGATAAATCCATTTCCAGTTGCCATGGTAACCAGCACAAAGAGATGATAGTATAAGTAGAAACTGGAAGGCAAACAAATCTTCCATTCAATAATACAGACTGTGTCTTAAATTGAAAGCAACTCCTATATTTCCCCCAAGTTTTCAACTTTGTTAAGAAGTCTGGAATAGAAATCATATTGGACCTATTCAGGCCTGTACTGAGAAATGAACTGAAATGGTAAGCAAAAAAATACTCCAAGAACAACTAGAAGCCTGATTTTTTCCAATTTGAGATAGCTGTGGACTCTAGGGGCGGGGCTGAGGTGGGTGTAGAAATGGGTACAGACAGACCCACCCATCACAGGATAATTAGCAATGTTGTAGTGCCTGGTGTCGTGTCGAAAGACAGAAATACTCTGAAAATAAAGACTAGTTCCTCAAACAGTGTCCATGCCACAAGCCAAAGGGAAAACTTCCTGTGTTCAAAATGTGAAGAGTATTTCTAGTCAAAACATTAGACTTAGGATACATCTGCATATGTGTATAGCGACATTATTGGTCACCGCACCCTACTTTCCCAAATAAACTGACATGCACACACACACACACACACACACACACACACACAGTTTGTTGTTTATTGCACATTTTCTGTCAACTAACTCCTACTTAGAAAAATGCAGAGCCATGGAAAATGAGTCTGTTTTAAGAGAAATTGGACAATTCTGGAAAGATAGACACTGTAATGGAAGCAGAGATTATAGATTTTCCAAAACTCTACACAAAAACAGAATATAGATTCAAAATCAACATTCCACGAATAATATTTATAACAAAACGAGGGGCAAGTCAGCCCTTGAACCTCAAAAAGCAAGTGAGAAAATCATCAACTGCCATAAGACTTGCATTATGTCGGCACATCTGTGGGCAAAGGCAAAGGATCCCTCTAGAGCACCTGATGCTCCGGAGAGCAGAGCGGCTCCAAAACAGCCCACAGGGAAAGGAGTCGAACTGGAGAAGCTTTGCTGAAAGCAGTGGGAGTGTCGCCCATTCCAACAAAATGTATTAGCCAGCATTCTCTCCTCCAGAGGACTCGAGACTTTTGGGCGAAATCCAAATTGAACAGGTCAGAGACAACAGACACTCAGAGAGAAGGTCCAGATAAAATAAGGTGCTTGAAATTTCAGGAAGCAAACTGCCATTAATTTTTATTTTTGATAAACAAAATGCTAATTTTAGTTTAGATTTAAAGTTGTGAAAAAATGGTGATGATAGTACAGTGAGTTTCCATACACTGCAGTCCAGTTTCCTCTATTATTGAAATTCTGCATCACCATGGTGCATGTGTAGTACTAATGCACCAGTGAACAATACATTAGTATTCATTAATTAAAGTCCATACTGTATTCAAAACTGCTTAGTTTTTACATAAATCTATTATAGGGTAACATCTGGGATCCCTCTCCATTTAACATTACACACTGGAATTCTGGTGGTGGGTGTTGTCTAGAATATACAATGAGATGCAATTTCAATATCCTAAAATGCATATAGCATTGCGAACAAAAGAGATAAGAAATATTGCTTTTGAAAAAAGACTTGTCATATTTTTAATGCCATGTGAAAAAAACAAAAGCGGGAGCTCTGTGACAATAGGAAAGCTGTCTAAACCAAGCATCCTTCCTGAGTGAAATTGAGGAAAACCAATTTCACAATAAAAAATAGGAAAACAACATTATCAAAACAAAATCCCTTGCAGTTATTATGTGAAAATGATAACAAAGAGAAGAAGAACATCCCTACCGATTATAAAAGTAGGCTGTAAATACATACACAGAGGACATGTCAAACTATAACCTACTATTTCAAAATAACATTCAGAAAATGACACTATACATAAACGATAAATGAAACAACTGGCAAAAAATATCAACATAAATTAGTAAAACTTAAAACTACGGTGATAAATCTAAAGAACTTATTAGAAACAAAAGAAATATATCAAACTGGAAGGCAAATGATGGTGAATAAACACAACAGATAATTCCCTAAGATTAGATAATGAGGAGGGAAAATATTAAATTTAAAAAAAATGAAAATGTTCCAACAAAAGAGATAGTAGTGAGGGTAAGCAAAGAGCACCCAGCATTGCATCATAGAAATTCGTGAGAGGGCTGGGGATCCTACAAACATAAAAAAAATTTACTTAAATAAAAATAATTTCAAAGCACATATTAAAAGAGCATGCCATGTACATAATAAAATCAGTCAATACCAACACATATTCTAGTAAAATTGTTGCAATATAATAAAAAGGAACAACCATTGAAGACATCCAAACAAGAAAGAACACGAACCTTGTAAGTAAAAGAAAATTAATTCATATCATAGTTTCGATAACATTTTATACCAGAAAAAAGATGGAATAGCATGGTTAAGATATTAAGGAGAGAAAAATGTGAGTCAAAGAATTTTCATACTCCAAAATGGTCATGCAGTAATAAAGGACACAGACAAACTGTCGAAAACAAATAAGAACCGAGGCATACTGTTCCTGTAAGGCCTTCTTAAGAAACTGTTAAAGCAGCTCGGACAACAAAAATGTCTGAGATAAATATAAGGACTGGTGGCAAGCATTAATATAGCTTCTCTTTAAAATCAAGACAGAATAAACTTGCCAAAAATGTTAGTTTTTTCGTGATTTCAGATTTAAATAAATATTTCAAAATGCATAAATAGATAAATGACTTAGCTATTCAAATCATTATTCTTTAATTAGTTCCTAGGATCCTGATGGCATACATACAGCCTCCAGGACAGTCACATATTGATGTACTTTCAGTATATTTTCTTACATCTTTTTCTCATGTCATAAATACAACCAAGGAAGATTTTTCTCTCTAAGATTATAATAGCTGTTCCTTGCCATGTTAGTCATACCAGTTATCTGTAAACTGTTGTTAAGACTAAGAACAAAGTAAAAATTTTAAATATATCCTTAAAATAGTAAGTCAGATGCTAAATTTAAATATAGAATCCAAAACAATATGGAAACCTATCTTCTATCTTAGATATTGAAAATATATTCAAAGAGAGTTAATAAGAAATGTAGTATATCATTGATTAATTAGAATTTACATCTCAAAAACATATTAAGACAATTTCTCACAATTTTTGTCATCATAGTTAGCATGTATAATTTAGATAAAATAACTTTGAAAAACTATATGACAGCATATACTGAAGCTAAATACATAACTACATATTACATACTAAACTTTTACTCGTAAGTATAGATGCAAGAGAAATTTTCAAAGCATTTTTATCCATCCTCAAACTGAAAATAGCCCAAATGTCTATCAACAGGAGAGTAGATCGAGTATAGAAATTTATACAATGGAGTAATATATACCAAAAAACAAAAACAAAAAATTACCAACATTATGCTGAGTAAAAAAAAACTAGTAATATGTAAACAGTATTTCTTCTATGTAACACCGAAAAATAAGCAAAACTAATTAAGAGTTAAAGAATCAAGTATAGTCATTACTTCAGCAGTGGGAGCATGAGAAAACTTGGCATGCATTGTTAAATGTAAAATATATTTCAATTAAAAACTGAAAATATTAAATAACTTAATTTAAGTATTTATTTAAAAGAATGGTGCCAAAATAGTAAAAGGATTACCTGGAGGTATGGGAGTTATTTTTGTATCTTTACAATATTCTCTGTTTTCCAAATTGTTTACGAACGGTTGCTATTACTTTATAATAAAACACTGCTTTAAATATTTCAGACTATGAGCTCCTGAAAGACAGTATCAATGACAAAGCTGTATGTATAGTAAATAAATAAACTAAGGAATTAATGGAGGTGAAAACTAAAAGCTAGAAGTATCTATAAGAGGAAAGTTCCTGAAATGCACATATATCTCAGGAAGGTACTGGATTTCCCTTTTTAAAGTCAGATGGACTCTTGCCAGTTTTTATTGAAATCTCTGAAGACAAATTGACCTCCTTAAACATTTATTTTTATTACCTTATCAGCAGTCTCAGTCAATAAATCTTAAGTCAAAAATCAAACCAATGACTAGAAACAATGATAATACATATTTACTGTATATTTAATGGGACTCAATAAATGTAATTTAATTATAGAGCACAAGATTTTAAGGTATCTGGAGTCCTGTATGAAAAATAACACCTCATTGTGTAAGTTCCACTTCAACAGGAAAGGTCATTTGCACATTATTTTATGTGTGTATGTATTTCAACAGGATACTGGCAACAAATGCATAGAAAATATTATCTTGTACACAAAAAAGTTGCTCTTATCCACATTGCCTAACCCTGAAAACTAAGTTAACTAAATACCAGTTAATGAAGCATCCCAGATCAGGGTGGAAAGAATTAAGAGAAAGGCGTAGGAAGAATACTTTCAATCATTTTTATTCATACGTGAATAAATTAAAACTTCAAACCAAGCTCAGCTGTCTCATTTTTTTAGGTACTACTCTGTTTTTAAAAATAGATTCACTTTCATGTAGGCTTTATGAAAGTCACCTACATTTTGTGTGTCTTTTCCCTGAAAAGACTGAACTATAAATAATTACTTTATGATTATATTTTTTATTCAAGATACAGAAATAGGAACCATAAGATCTATGAATCTAATCAGCTGAGGAGCATCTTTTACTTATTATCTTGTATTTTCTAGTAACCTCTCATCAGATATAATTTTAATAAAAATAATATGCACTGGGAAAATGACATGACATTATTATTATTATTTGGAAATGACATGACAATATACATAGAAAAGGCTATAAAATTAAAATACACAGTGCATATTTATACACAATGAGATAGAAGAAAAATTAAGAAAAAAATTCATTTATAATCGAAACAAAAATAATTAAATACCTTGGAATAAAATTTACAAAGGAGGTGAAAGACCTGTGTAGCGAAAGCTATAAGACATATTTTAAAGAAACAGAAGATACAAAAAGATAGAAAGATATTCTATACTCATGCTTGAAAAAAATTAGCATTGCTAAAATGGTCATCTTATCTAAAGCAATATTACAGATTTAATGCAATCCTTATTGTAATTGCATTGGCATTTTTCGAGGAAAAAGAATTAAAAAATTAAAAATGTATGTGGAGTCACAAAGACCTGAATAGCCAAAACTATCATGGAAAAAAAGAATAAAAGAGAAGGAATTATTCTCCCACTAATAGTAATCAAAATAGCATGCACTGGAATAAGAAAATATACAGAGATCAGTGGACAGAGTTGAGATCTCAGAAATAAACTTGCACATATATGTTTAATTAATTTGTGACGAAGCTCCAAGAGCATATGATGGAGAAAGGGAAGTCTTTTCAACAAATAGTGTTGGGATAATTGGAAAGCCACACACAAAGGAATAAAACTAGATCTCTCTCTAACACCATGCACAAAAAAAGAATTTAAAATGGATTAGAGACTTGGATGTAATACTGGAAACTATAAAATGCATAGCAGAAAACATAGGCAATATAATCCATGACATCAGCCTTAAAGAACTCTAGCAGCAAGGGAAACAAAACCAAAAATAAATAGGACTACACCAAACTAAAACGTTTCTATATAGTGAAAGACATTGTATTGAATGGGAGATTTTTACACATCATACATCTTGACAAGGGCTTAATAGTCAAAGCATATAAAGGACTCATAAAGCTCAGCCACAGGAAAACAAATAATACAATAAAAAAGGAGCAGAAGATCTGACTACACACTTCTCTGAACAAGACAGATAGATGGCCAACATTCACATGAAAAAAATATTCCACATCTCTTATTATTAGGGAATATTTTTACAATATTGATGAGGGTGTAAGTTCATACAAACATTATGGAAAGCGGCATGGAGTTTCTTAAAAAAATTGAGAATGGAAAATCCATGTGATCCCATTAGCCCACGTCTGGGTATTTATTTATTCAAATACATTAATTCAAAGAAATATGCATGTCCTTTATCTGTATCTGTTCTTATTCCAGTATGCAAGTTTATTACAGCTTTATTTACAATAACAAAGAATTGGAAACAACCTAAATGCACATCGGCAGATAAATGGATAAAGTATGTGTTATATATTCATAATGCAATATTACATGGTCAAGAAAAAGATGAAATTCTGTCATTTGCGACAACATAGACAAAATAAGAAGGGATTATGCTAAGTGATATAAATCAAAAGGAAAAGACAAGTGCTGGATGATCTCATTCATATGTAGGGTATAAAGAAAGAAAACAAACAAATAGATAAAACAAAAGCTAATCCTTGGACCCTGACAACAGAATTTAGGTTACCAGAAGGGAAGGGGTGGGGGTGGAAGCAAAGGGTATCCGGGGACCAATGAACAGTGGTGGAGAAATCTTAGAAATTTGTTGGTGAGTTTTGAGTGTTGGCATATATTTTTTGAAGAGTGACCCTGCACATCTAAAGGTATATTATTTTGTAAATGAAAGGTACCTCAATTTTTTTTAAAAAGTAATAATATGTAAGGTACATAAAATACCCAAATATAACATGGATGTGATGGGTGCCATAAAAAAAAGTTAGAATTTAGGAAATACAGACAGATTTAACAAACCGTATGTAATCCAAGATTTATTAGAATAATTTGAATTGGGAAATGGTGATAAAATTTTGAATATTTACATTTTATTGACTGCTAATAAAGTCGACTATTTTCCATTTCTCAATCTAATTTATACTGATACATTCTGCTTGGAATTAAAACTCTTTAAAATTGAAGACTTTTAGAGCACTATTACTTCAATAAATTTTTTTTTAGTTTTTTATTATAGTAACTTTTACAAATTAAAATAAACTGACGTGTAGGTTTCCCATATGTTCAGTTTCCTCATTCCTTAGATGTATATCAACATGCCCTGCCCTCCACCCAGTCACCAAGTGCACTTCACCATTGTCCAGTGGGCTCTGCCACCACTTGCTCCTTTCTTCCCCTCCCCTCCCATTCCCTGTTGTAACTCAGTTCTGTTGCAAGTGTCCAAGGATCGGTTTTGTTCTGTCTGTTCCTTTGTTTTTGTCTATTCACATTCCACCTATGAGTGATATTATCTGGTATCTGTAATTCTTCTTTTGACTTATTTCACTTAGCATAAACTCCTTTAGATTCATCCATGTTGATTAAAATGATAGGATTTCATCTCTTCTAAGGGCTGTGTTGTACTCCATTGTGTGTGTGTGTGTGTGTGTGTGTGTGTGTGTGTATATTCACACATATCACATCTTCTTTATCCATTCATCTAACATTGGGCATTAATGTACTTTCCAGTTCTTAGCTATTGTAAATAGGGCTGCAGTAATCATTGGGGTGCATAAATCTCTTCGAGTTATTGTTTTTGTATCTTTGGGGTATATACCTAGCAATTGGGTGGTGGGACCATATGAGATTTCCATCTTTTACTCTTTCAGGACTCTCCATATCGTTTTCCATAAGGGTTGCACCAATTTGCACTCCCACTAGCAGTGTGATGGTATTCCCTTTTCTCCAAATCTTCACCAAGATTTGCTGTTTCTCACTTTTGGATAATAACCGGTCTCTCAGATGTAAGGTGATATATCATGTTGTTTTGATTTGAATTTCCCTGATACCAGCGAGTAGAAACATCTTTTCGTGTGCCTGTTGGCCATCTGCACATGCTCTGGAAAAATGTCTCTTCAAATTCACTTCCCATTTTTTGATTGCCTGTTTTTCTTTGGTTACTTTGGATATTACGCCCTTGTCTGAAATATGGAAAGCAAATATGTTTTCCCAGTTAGTAGATTGTCTTTTTGTTTTGGTGATATTTTCTTTCTCTGTGAAGAAACTCTTTAGGTGGATGTGGTCCCAGTTGTTCATTTTTCTTTTTGTTTCCCCTGAAGCTGTGGTCAAGTCCCAAAGAACTCTCTGCAGTTGATGTCATGGAATGTCTCTCTTATGTTGTCTTCCAAGATTTATGGTTTCCAGTCTTATGTTCAAGTGTCCAGTTCTTATGTTCATGTTGTGAATGGTGTTAGAGAGCATCTAGCTTCATTTTTTTGTATGTGACTGTTCAGTTTTCTCAACACTATTTATTGAAGAAATTTTCCTCTTTCCATAGTATGCTTTTGGATCCTTTGTCATAGATTAACTGACTGTAGGTGTGAGTCAGTTTCTAGTAATTCAGTTATATTCTGCTAATCTATGCCTGTGTTATTATTCTAGTACCATATCGTTTTGATCACTATCACAGTAGTATAGCTCGAAGTCTGGGAGTTAAAATACCCCACTTTCGCTCTTTTTTCTCATATTGCTTTGGCTATTTGGGGTTTTTTGTTGTTCCATATAAATTTTAAGCTTTTTTGTTCTATTTCCTTGAAATAGGCTTGTGGTCTTTTTAATGTGGATTACATTAAATTTGTGTGTTGTTTTAGGTAAGATGACCATTTTAACAATGTTAATTCTTTCCAACAATGAGCAGAGGATATTTTTCATCTCTCTATGTCCTCCTCTACTTCTTTTAAGGACTTGTAGTTTTCAATGTGTAGGTCTTTCATCTTCTTTGTTAAGCATATTCCAAGATATTTGATCATTTTCCTTCTATTTTAAGTGGTGTGGTTTTCTTTATTTCATTTTCTTCCAGCACGTTGTTTGTGTACAAAAATGCAACAGATTTTTGTGCATTGAATTTGTAGCCTGCAAATACACTGTATTCATTGATTAGTTCCAGTAGTTTTTTGGCAGTTTTTTAGATTTCCAATATATAAAATCATGTCATCTGCAAATAATAATAGCTTTACTTCCTGATTTTTAATTTGGATTCCTCTTATTTCTTACTTAATTACTCTAATACCTCCAGTATGATATTAAATAGCAGTGGTGAGAACGGACAGCTTTGCCTTATTCCTGAGCTTAGATGAAATGGTTTCAGTTTTTCACCATTGACCATGATATTGTCTGTGGGTTTATCATATATGTCCTTTATTATGTTTGTAAATTGGCCAATGAAGATGTAAAGGACTTTGAAAGAGCAGTGTGGCATTGTAACTGCCCCTAGAAGCCTTAATAGGGAGCCTATTGAGAGTTGGCCTAGAAGAATGGTGCTAGAAATCTAATGCTCTTGTTAGTCATTGAGGGGAACCAGGAGCTTCGGTGAAATTTTCAGAATGAGGTCCTTCAAAATTAAACCTTATAGAATACAATGGAATTTCAAGGAAATGAAAGCCAGTTGCTGCTGGCAATCACTTGAGTGGTGTTCGCTAGCAGGAGGAACGGCTAAGAGGTGTGGCTGCTGGTTAGAGCGGTGACAATACTGGTTTGGAAGCTGCTGTTCTGGAAACTCATACTAACCGCTGTTGTAAATATGGCCAATGGCAGTTTTCATTGCCAAGAGTAACAGCCAAGAGGCACTGGGAAATGTTGACTGGACGCACCATTGGCTGTGTCTCATAGAGAGCCAGGTCTGGGGATCATCTACTTGAAGGGTTTTGGGGGAGAGATGGTTGTTTATTTAAACATGCTTGAATGAATCAACTTTGATATTAGGGAAAAAGGGAAATACTATTTCTCTTCTTATACTCCATACTAAGACAACATCATAATTTCTCTCAAAATCAGTTTCTCCATGTGATCCTGCATTCTTATTAATAGTACTATTACTCCACTAGTTACCCAAATGGAAATAGTCCCTTATCAAGGAATGCTCCACTTTCCTTTCACTCACACTCCATTATTTTAGCATCAACTCAGAAATTCATTTACAGAGAAAATAGTCCCAGACTCAGTGGGAGTCGAGGGGCAAGAATGTGTGAAGAAAAGTTCTGTGAATATAGAAGTAAATGCCCTTTTTCTTGACTCAGGGGAAAAGGAAGAGTAACCACTTTTAAATACACCAGAACATTCTGTTCTTCTTAACAAAGTCAACTCTCAGGAGACATTATTTTACCAGACTCTAATATACTGAGCTTTTTTGTTGGAAGCTAATATACCTGGGAGAAGGAAAATACTAGCCCCAGCTCTCTCTAGCTATGTGGTTACACCTATGTTGGAACAAAAACTAAAAAGTATCGGTGAGGTTCACAGGGACACGAACTCACCAAAAAACTAAGGCCTAATCACAGGACACTAGAATCTCTTCTTCCCCGCACCTTACTACTAATGTCTAATGGCCTATTTGCTATATAATCACTTTTACTGCATACATCATGTCTTCTTTTCAACAAAAAAATGACAAAACACTAAGATAAAGAAAACATAGCCTGAAGAAACAAAAGCAGCATTAGAACCAGAGGCATATTATGATAGGGATGCGTAATTGCTAGGTCAAGTATTTAAAGAACTACAATTAATATATTAAAGAGTTTAATGGGAAATACAAGCACAGATGGTACAAATAAACTGAGAAATGGAAATGTAATAACGAATCAAAAAGAAATGAAATAATCAAAACACTAACAGAAATAAATAATGCCTCTGATGGACTCCTTAGTAAACTGGATATAGCTAAGGAACGAATCCCTGAACTTGATATGGCAATAGATCATTCTATAACCGAAGCAAGAGGAAAATGACTGGGGAAAATAAAACAGAACAGACTATCAAGGACTATGTGACAACTACACAAGATGTGACATATCCCAGAAAGAAAAAAAAAAAAAAGCAAGAGAGAAAAGAACAGAAGGAATATTTGAAGAAATAACGACTGAGAATTTCCCCAAGTTAATATCAAATATCAAACTACCTTCAAGAAGCTGCAAGCAAGATAAATGCAAAAAAAAACAACAAAAAACCCAACCCCCAAACAAAACAACACACACACACACACACACACACACACACACACACATGCATGCACACAAAAACAAACACCTATGCCTAGAAAGTCATATTCAAATATCAGATAACCAAAGAGAAAGCAAAAATTTTGGAAGAAGTCAGAGTTATAAAACGCCTTACCTATGAGAGATCAAAGATACAAGTTAAAAGATACATGTTAAAAGTTCTTCAGCAGGAAAAAAAGTTATATAGGTCTATAACTCAGATCAACAAGGAAAGAGAATTGAAGAATGAAAAAGTGAAGGTGAAATAAAGGCTTTCACTTTTTCTTGTTTTAGTTGATCTAACAAATAACAATTTGTCAAAAATAAAAACAACGGTGTATTCAATTATGCATGCTCATGTAAAAGTGAAAGAAATGCCGATAATGATACAATTAGAAATACTATTATAAGGTATCTGTACTGCTCATAGAGTGATCTAGAGTTATTTGAAATGAACTTGAACTAGTTGTATAGCGCACACTCGAGAAGCTACTGAAAATGTTTACACAGTAGTGTAACTGATTTGCTAAGAAAGTAGAAAAAGATGGATTCATAAAAGGTTATTAGACATGTCCTGGTGGCTCAGGTTTAAAGCCTGCACCTGGGTGCAGTCCATAAACAGCCCAAGGACCTGTGTTTACAGCCTGAGACGGGAGAGGAGCAACTAAAATGAACAACCAAGTCAATTAAATGCTTCTTCCTCCCTTTTCCCTTCCCAAGGGCTTCCTGTCTATCTTCCTTCCTTCCTACCTGACTGCCTTCATTCCTGCCTACCTCCTTCCTCTTAAAAAAAGATTAATTCAACTATATCAAAACCACTTTCAATGTTAATTTTCTAAATACACCAATTAGAAAATAAAGATGGTCAGGATGGATCAAAGAAGCAAGATCCAACTATATGCTCTCTACAAGAAATCCACTTTAAATATAAAGATGCATATAGATTAAAAGTAGAAAGATAAAGACATGCCAATAGTAACCAAAAATAAATTAGTCATAGTAGCTATATCAATTTCATATAGCACAGAAAAGAGAAAAGAATGTTAGAGAAATAGAAGGACATTACATAGTAATGAGGTAAATTCTCCAAGATACAACAATCATTAAGCTATATAAGCCTAGCCACAGAGCATCAAATTCACCTGAGGCAGAAAATGACAGAAACACAAGGGAAAATGAATGATGACACTGTTATTCTTGTTGACATTGACACTTTCCATCAGAAGCAAACAGATCCAGTAGGAGGACATAATCAGTAAGGAGACAGTTAAACTCAACGACGCTGTCAATCAACCAGATGTAATTGACATCTGGAGACTACTGCATCCAGCATTAGTTGACTATATATTCTTCACATGGAATATTCATCAAGATAGACCATGTTCTGGGTCATAAAATACAACGTAGCAAGTTTAAAAGACTAGAAATAAGGTAGGTGTATGCTCTCAAACAACGGAATTAAACTAAAAATCAATAAGGAAAGATAGCTAGAAAATTCCTAAACATCTGAGAATTAAACAACACACCTCTGAATCAAATCAGTCAAAGAAGAAATCTCAAGAAAATTTGAAAGACTTTGAACTAAAGATTCTCCAAGTGTCTGACCCCAACCAATCACTGAGGAATTTTCTGTCACTTCTATCCTTTCTTTAACTTCTTAGTAAACAATGGAAACTGCTGAGATCTTCTTTTCCTTTTCTTGAAGGCCTCATAAAACTGATATTGTGTTGAGAGTTCCTTGACCTTATTTTCATGCACCAAGGTCTCTTCTCACTTTTATGCTTCAGGAATCTCAGGACAAAGAAGTAGATACCAATCTGTATTCACTTACCTCCAGACTCAGAGAATTCTAAATCATCTCCAACTTTCCATTTCCATTAATTCTTAAAAAGTATCTCATTATTTTCAACAGCAATATTTGTATGAGACTGCTAATTCATTTTCCAACTCCTACCTAATTCTCCTTAATTAATGACACTAGACTAATATCTCTGGCCAAATAAATTTACTGCTCAAAAACAGCAAAAATTACTGTCAAGGCAAATATTATCTTTTCATCATAGTATTCAAGATCTTCTACAAAACAGCCTCAAAGGACCTACTCAGAAAATCTCATGTTACTCTTAAACATAACTTTTATGCCAAAACAAAACTGGACCTCGTATTTTCCAAATAGTTTCCATATTTTGACCTGACACAATTTATCCTCTCTGCTTGTAAAAATTCTTCCTTCCATAGCGTGTGTGTACAGTAAATGAACCCTAACCTGTTAGCAGCTCCCTTTCCCTTGAAATGCTCTAGCAAACACTGTTTACAACAGTTTTATATCCCTGTGTCAGTTTTTTCTACATTTTTGTTCCTTAGTGTTCAGATGATGGCCAAAAGAGAAATGTGGTTATCCAATTTTTCTTTTTTAAAGGAAAGGTACAGGCAAGGATGAGAGCAAGTGGGCAGACAGGCACGAAGAGAGAGAAGGAAGCAGCATTTTATTTTATTTCCAAATAGTTGCTCACACTGGTTGCTTCCCTCCAGGTCCAGGACTCAAATCCAGGGTATCTGACTTGCTCCTTCGGAGGCAATCGACTTAACTGTTGTTCCACCAGGGCATTCTTGGCTATCAAAGTTTGATGAATTAAAATTAAATGAACAGTAAATTTTAACTTTTCTGTCACACTAGGAATACTTCACATGCCCAGAAGCAATATGAAGATAGTGGCTTCCATACTGGATATTACAAATATAGGACATTTTCATCATCATAGCAAGCTATACTTGAAAACAGCTTAGTTGTTTATAGATTTTCCTTCTCTCCCTTTTAGCTCCAAATTTCTTCAGCTCTGACACTCATCTTGAAAATGGAAGATTCTGAATTAAAATGTGTTAAATTTAGTAGATTGTTTAATTATATTATGACTATGGGTCATTCCTAAAAAATAAAAAAGAATTATCAGGCCTAAAGTTTATGAATAGATGGTATAAAGAATTTAAATATTCTTATAAAGATTATATTTGGCTTCTAAATTCTAAATCCAGAAATGCAAGAAAATCTAAATTAGGCATAGAATATATAATAGGTTTATGGAGTTAACTGAAGTCAGTCAAATAGAGTTAGGAAATAATTTTATTTTCCATCACCTCTAGGTATTAAACATGTTTTTGATAAATATGCCAATGCTATTCTTGACATTTTGAGATTACTTTTAGATATTATATTATTTTTATATTCAAGTATTTAAAAATCTAATCCAACGTAAATAAAAACTTTATTCTGGTATCTAATTTAAATATTCTTTCCTCACCTCAACTCAAAGAAGTATGAAAGGTAGGTGGCAGGGTCAGGGCGGACAAGACTTATTTTTTATGCTCCTTGCTGTCTCATTTTTCCTCATTTTTAATTTGTCACTTTAAATTAGATTACCACCAAGACACGACAATCGCTTTTCATTACTTATCATCTCTTTTATACTTACTATGGTAGTACTCTGCATTGTGTTAGTTACTAGGGAAAATGCCAAGTCGAGTAAGAGGTAACTTCTGCTCTCATATACCTTAAAACATACAGAGGAGAAATACTTTCGTTCAAATCACTATGAAATAAGGCAGAACATGTTAAATATTATGGAGTTGCATGGGAGAAAAGTCCCATGGGAGGGTAAAGGAAGGAAAATTCAATTTCAGCAGAGACTTGATGTCAAAGGAACTACTTCAGCTGTGTTTTAAGTAGAATGTCAAAAGGCATTCCTTAAAGGAATAAAATCTGCCATCCAAAAATGTGTCTCTTTGTCATAGGATTATTTCACAAGAAGGAACTCTGAAAACTAGGTGTAAATTGCCCTTTCCTAAGAGATATTTACATGTTTAAAAGGGAATCTCCCTCCCTTCTGTGGGAAAATCTAAGGGAGTAATTTGAATCTATTTAATCATCTTGCCCTTGTTGATCTTTCCTGGTGACCTCCATGCTGTCCTTCCTCCTTTCCCAATATACTTTGTGGTTGAAGATACTTAAGATGGTGACTGAGTCATTTTCTTGGGTTACTAGGTTTGACTTGGTTTCTTCCATGTATTCAGGAGATACTTGTTATTATTAAATACCCTTTTGACTTTTTTCTTTTGTCACTTTGCCAGATTTTTTAAAATTGTTTTCCTGTCTTTAAGAACCCAGAGGAATAGGAGAAGTTTGGTGCTGCACCACATCACATACATTTAATTTCTTCACAAAAACAAACAAATGATGTACATTATGATCCAGTATTATATCCGCTGAATTTCTTTCAGTTGCAGAAAACATAACCTCAAGCTAATCTGTTTTAAGCAAAGAGGAACTTATTGGAATAAAAGGGATTTAACAGGAATCTGGCTTTAGTCAGAACTGGAAAAGGAACTCAGAATACATCCCAGGGTTTAGTCCTCTCTGTCTCTGCAGAATTCTTCTTTCCATCTGTGTTAACTTTAGTTTCCAACAAGGTATCCCCAGGTAGTTCCCAGTATACCTAGAACTATATCCTTTTGGACACATAATCAGCACAAAAACTACTGTCTCTGTCCTAGAATTGCAGGCAACCATCTGAGCTCTCATGGCTTAGACAAACTGGGACAAACTGGGATCAATGCGCACCCCTAAAGCAATCACTCAAGCAAATGAAAAGAAATGTGCTGATGGGTTTAGTGCAGGTAAACTTTGGAGACTGTGAGTGGACTCAGCTTTACCCAAAGCTCATGGGCCAAAAGTTGGGGTATGAAGGGCCTAACAGCACAGGTCTCAACAAACCTGTTCTGTAGAAGGTCCAAGTCAATAGTGAACATTTTACCTTCACAGGCTATAGTCTCTGTCATAGCAGCTCAAAAGCGGCCCTGGACATTGCACCAACAAGTGGGGAGAGATGTGTACTAATAAGACTTTATTTACAAAATCAGGAGGCAGGCCAGATATTGCCTACAGGCCATAGCAGACCAGCTCCTGCCCTAGGAGAAACTGACTACAATGATCAGAAAGGAAGTCAGGCAATAAAAACACACAGCAGATGTCTACCCTCTGAGAGCACAGCCTAGAGATGCCCACTCCCCTGCATCTTTAGCTCCTCTCCTTCTTTACAGTGAGAAGCTGAACAAATTTTTAGGAAGCTGCTTTTCTTTTGAGTTTACCCAACTTCAGATGAAAATGGTCTACGAAATGTCCAGGTGGCTTTTGAAAACGCTTGGAATCCAGGAGGAAAGGTGACAGTCCTTGTGGTCACAAGTCTGTGGACAGCAGAGCTCCAGCAATAGATTTATTTGCCTCTAGAGAACACTTTCATATGCTGAAATAGTCTCTCTTCCTCCACAAAATAGTCTACTTCTTCCTCGGTTTACCAGGTAATGCTACCAGGCATATTGTTAAGTCATTCAGGTCCCAAACTGAGGTATTGTCTTGCTATTGTTTTGTTTTGTTGTTGTTGTTCACATCCCAGAGCCTAGCAGTCAGTTCGCCTAACACTAATGCCACATCCGTCCATGCCACCATTGTCCCATGGACTCCCTCCTACGCTCCCTTCTACTTCTTTTCTCTGTTCGGCAGCTAGATTGATCTTCATAAAATATAAATCCTCCCGTGGCCTTGCATTATGTTTAGAATAAAACATAAATTCCTTAACATAATTCCCAAGGTTCCCATCCTCTAGACTTGATCAACCTTCTCGTCATGCCTTACGTTCTCCCCGCACCCAATTTTTTTTTTTTTAAGTGAGAAAGAAGGGCGAGGTGAGAGAAGTGTTTTTGTTTTGCTCTTTGTTTTTTTAAGAAGGAAGGATGAGGAGAAGGAAGCTCTTTTATTTATTTGTTCACTTATTTTTCATTGTTTCCCTCTGGGTGCTTGGCTAGGCGTGGCCCTCCACATGGCCAGAGGTTTAGCACCTGAATAAGTAGAGAATGTCCATTCTCCCCTTTTTAGCTCTATTCCATCGGTGTTGCCTTCTGGCTATTCCATAAACAATGCAAACTCTCTTCTGCCTCCTAGGTTTTGAAATTTCTATTTCCTCTACCTAGGCAGATGTTCTCTTAGGAATTTCTAAGAGAGTAAATTCAAGAGAACAGGATATCACTTTTCTTATTCTCAATATACCTGTAAGGTATAGAACAGTACTTGGCTTGTAGTCAAAAATAAATGATTTAATGAATAAGGCAAATGTAGTCAAACAAATGAGGACAAACAAGCAATGGGATCATGCCGAGATTTTCAATTAGTGTAACAATTCCAAGGTTCTAAAAGAAAGATAATATCTCTGTTTAAAGGTTCACTGCCTGAGCAAATGGTTACACTAATAAAATTGTAAAGTAGCATTCACTCGATAAATATAAATCATTTAGAAAAACAAAAATTTTAGTAGATGCTATCTTGCTAAACTGATGGACGGTTAGGTTACTCCAAGTCAAGGAATTTCATTTATCAGATCTCAGAGAAAAAAGAACAGCTTTGCACCATGGGAAAATGAATACTGTGCTAAATTAAGCCTTTGGAAAATAAGTGTATTTAATAAACACTGACTTTCTATGAAAGCAGAAAGAACCTTATAAAGAATTCCCAACACTAGCAAAATTATCAACAAAGAATATTTCAGTTGTGGTTGAAAAAGACAAAATGCCTACATCAATAAAAGCCACAAGATGTCAACAGAGATAAAGAAGCAACTGCATTAACCATCCAAAACTCTCCAGGACTTTACTCCCAGAGGCTGAAATGGGATTGTGTGTATGTGTGAGATCAATGGCAACTGACAGATTACTTTTAATGCTAATTTTTTAATTCTGCTGAAGTATTAACTGCTATAAAATATGTATAACACTATTCTGGTAAGAGTGGAACATACTGGTTTTCTTTCAGGCTGATTAATGCAAAAAACTTTTTTCAACTTAGATCAATAAAAGAACAATGAGAATAACCCCCTCTGCTGGAAGAGTTTTCCATCTAAACTCCCATGATGATCAGTTTTCTCATGGCCAGGAACCAACCCCAAATGTCAGTGGCTTTCAACAACAAATATTTATTTCTCACTCAGTTCTATCTGGCTTTGTCCACGTGCCTCTTTATGCGAGGAAGCAGGCTAAAAGAGCAAGAACATTTGGAACAAACAACACTACAGAGTGGAGGGAAAAGGGCAAGGGTGAAAGTCAAATCATCCAACTGCTCTTAATGCTACCCCCTGGATATGGCATTTGTCCTTGATTAGCTGAAGCAAGTCAGAGAGCCAAAATGACATGGTGCAGGAAGTGTATTTTCCCCACAGAGTGACTCTGCAAGTCACGTGGGCAGGAAATGAGTCCTTAGAAACAATCATTCAACCCACCTTAAGACCCAATTAACACAACCCATTTTGAATATATTCTCCCCCCATAGACTATACTGAATTTCAGAAGATTTGAGATTCTGACCCTTCTTCCAGTTTTTAATCCTATATTGTTAATCCTAAAGTTCAATTCTATTTCTCTGTTCAATTCTACTCTCCCATGGAGCACAAAGATTTAACCCATCTGCCCTCTATCAATGTACCAGGGTCTACCAACCTATCAAGTACTAGACCCTTTTGTCACCGTATATAATTCTTCTAAGGATCACTGTATATTCAAATAAATGGAAGAACTGAAAGACTGATGAAATTATCAAACTTCTCACTGCTGGGAATTGATATTTCCAGACTATGAGTTCCATTGACTTTCTGACATTTCACACTGCCTGCTATGTGGACTTGCTTTATCCAGAAAGAGGAAAGGCCAGGTATGGCCTGGGTGGAGAAGGGTTATCACGGTCATTTAAGCATTTGGTAAGCCCTGGATGCTTTTACTCTGGAGGTTCTGCTCTACGGCATGTAAAACTTAACAAAACAAGCCCTCCTCCACACTAGATATAATGTAAAGCTGCAAATTTTTGAAAAGATGCTTGTAATTGTACTTTTGAAATCATGTGGCTGCAGGTAGCATTTGACTATCGGTTGTCATGGTGTCAGCTATCACTATGTTTCTTTAGGAATTAGTTCAAAGAAAGAACATCCAAAATTATTTTCCAGTGCAATAAAATGCACATGAATACTAATTTTGACAATTAATGCAGCTGACATAATGTAATAGTTGCAGATTTTTATTAAAATATGTTGTTTTCAATTTTCTAGTTTCTTATATAATTCGGAACAAACACTTTTTTTTTCAAGACTCAAACATTTTCCTGGACCTATGAAAAGCTCATAGACTCCAGAATCCATGCTTAAGCTATCAAACAGATAAAATAGTCCTGAGCACTTAAAATGCATCTTTAGTGTAGCTGAGGGACTTTATGTCATAACTATTTTGGATGAAGAAAATGCATTCTCAATACATGGAGTCCAGAGGCAGAGCTCTGAGGAAAAAAAAAAAAAGAAAATGTAATATCTGTGAAATCATTTTAAAATAGAGAAATTACAGTGAAATTGTTCTTAAACTGGATCAAAGACCCTTGAACTCACCCAAATCAATTGTTTAAAGAAACATTAGATAGACAATTGTTCAAGAAATTGAGGACTAAAGATTTTTAGCTAGAAGGTGGAATCAGTGGGCTCCTTCTTCATTCTGTCTAGTTGATGATGCCCAGGTTGATGAGGATCAAGATTATCAGTCTGACCTCCAGGCCCAATTTTATTCCTCTTCACTATGGAGCACAAGGATAAGGTATTTCTTCAAGTGATCTCTGATCGTGACAGACTTTTTTATGCGTGACTGGAATAACTTGGGTATAATTCTTCACCTATTTTCCTGCTAGAGCTTTTATGAAATATGAGCACAACAAATATTCCCTACAAAAATGTACCATATGATTTGAGATGGGCTGCAGGTATAAAATACATGGAAGGCATGCCCTGGTGGCCTAATACACCCAAGGAATTAGTCTCACACACATCCCAAGGTGCTGGGTTCAAGACCCAGCTTCGGGCAAAGCAACCAATGTGAATTAGATAGAAATTGAGGTGTTTTTTCCTCCTCTCTCTTCCTGCCTACCTACTCACCTTCATTCCAGCCTGCAGCTTTCCTTAAAAAAAAAATTATCAAAATACATGTAGCTCAAAAATACACAAGAAATATCAATAATTTTATACTGATTTCACATTGAAATAATATTGCATCTCATCAAATAAAGTACATTATTAATGCATTTTGTTATATAGTAAATTATTTTATATATTTCAATATGTTTAATGCATTAATTTAATATATATTTAAGCATAAATGTTAAACATTTATATACTTTATGTAAAATATGTAATGATAAAACTGTAAACATAAAACTAATATATTTTAAAATAAACTAATATATAACAATTTTACCTTTCTACGTTTTTTAAATTTTTTTAGGAATAAAGAAAAGTAGGCAGGTGAGGAGCAAGAGGCATTTTTTTTTTTTTTTTTAATTTAGTTGCTCATGTTGGTTGTTTTTCCCCCTACACGATTCAGGATGAGAGCACAGCTCCTTGGGATGTAAGTGTATGATCTGCTTCGGAAACAGATGACCTAACTGCTTCTCCAATAGGATATGCCTCTTCCTACTTTTTATATGTAACCTCTAGAAAAATCATACTTACTAATAGAACTCATAGATTTCTGTCGAACAATGCTGCTCCATTACATATTTGTGTATATCTTCTATAGTTTTAGTAAATAAAATTTTAATAGTTCGCATTGTACAAAACTATTTGAAACCTTTTTTCCACTTCTCAGTACGTCAAGAACATATAATAACGTGAATAATAGTCATGTTCAACTTTATCAGGACTTAAATGAGAGATTCTTGTTTATTATGATGAGCGTATAAATGAGCCAGTTATATGAGTTGAGTCTCACTTCCTCGACTGCTTTTTCCTTAACTATTAACAGCAGAAAGAGAGCAGAGGAGGGATTCCTGTACCATTCAATGAGATGTGTTTCCAGAAATCTGTGTAGAGAATTGGATGAAAGAAGCGTTTATGGACTAAACCTTTCACATTAAATTTTCCCCAAATGAAGTAAAAATAACAGATTGTCAATAGTGTCCAATGGGCTATTCTTTCATACAGGACTATGATCAGGCAATAATGCTATTTTTAGGAGGTGACTATATAGTTGACAAATCATGCAGTAGTCAGGCTGCTTCTAAGCAACCAATACAAAGCAGATTAATGGGACTTGCTACATTTAAAGTCTTATTAAACAACAGGGAGCAATAAAGTCTCAAAATAGATTTTCTTATAAGAAACCTTCCCTTAAACGTCAACGTTTTTTAAGTTCAACTCAAATATAGAAAATCTGGATTTCTCATACATAAAGAATAATTATTTTGTATGTAGGCTTACATATATTGGCATACAAAGGCTAAATTACTTCACAAATTTCCAGATCCCAAAGCAATAGTTAATGGTCTAGATATTCCTTGCACAGTAAAAGTTACCCAGAAATTATTTTGCAATTTGTCAGACAGGTTATGTGGTACTGTGGAAAAATCAGGAGTTTCTAGTGCTTTCCATTTACATCTTGTAAATTTACTAGGTTTACTAGTAAATATTATATTATTTGTTTCTTCCATGAGGCGAATAAATTTACCACATTTACTAGGTTGTATGACCTCAGAAAGTAACATAACCTTCCTAAATCTCAGTTTTCCCATCTATAAAAGGAAGAAAAATAAATTTCTTGTACGTCAATGTGGCTATCAAATTTAGTATTTCATTCAATGGATTTTTTAAGCATTTATTATGTGCTGCGCACATAGTAGCTGATATATAATAATCACAAATATTTTTTCACCTTATATTACTGAAACATCTAACCTTTTACATTAGCAAATACGTAGGTAGAAGAGTGGAGAGAAAAAAATAGAAACAAAGCACAGCAGGATAATAGAATTATATATAGTTTGTTTTGTTCTCATTTTGTCTATAATAATTTAGTTTTAAAAGACATTTTAGTGGCATGTAATCACTTACTATTTCCTTTAATTATTTTTATATCTATGGTCATGTCCAGGAATTGATGCTTTTTATTTTCACATTTTTAACCTTCAGTTGCAGAGATGCCCTATCTATATCCAAGAGTTAAATAACGAAACAAGACCCAATTATATACTCGTTTTGTAGAATTTATTGCCCATCATATTAAGCATATTAAAATGCACCAACATTCCTAATTAAGCATATCATGTGGATAATTATAAGAATTGGCATTAGTTGACGAATTGACATTACTTTGTGCTGTATATAATGAATGGCTTACTAATTCTAATTTACAGTTTAGTATTTTTCTTTTTGTGACTTGGAAATAAACCTTAATTTTTCAAATTACAAACATTTTTGCAGGCCTGCAAAATCATATATCTTGGCAAGCACTGTGTCTATAGAGAATCTAACAGATAAAAGGCTTTGTGAGTAGAATAGACGTGCTTCTGATACTTTAGGGTTATAAGAATTCCTGCAGGGCTCTTAAAGACTGGTTCACCGCACTCGGTTTTGACTCAGCAGATCTTGGGTGAGATCTGAGAAACTGCATGACTAAGCAGTTCCCTGTTAATGCTGCTACATTTGAGAACCACTAGTGTGTTTCACTGCTAGAATCCAGATTATGGAGAACAGACCACAGTAAGGGAACTACTATAAATAACCAGGATGTATGTGCAGTTACAGGAGCTACTTGGGTCTTAGCCTCCGCTCTACTGCTGTGCGCAGGAGTTGGTGTCTTAAAGACAGTTACAGACAGCAGTGCATTCCAAATTTTCCATTATGTGTAGAATTCTCTTGAGAAAGTCACTTCTCCCTGGGTTTCAGCACTTTCTACATGGAAGTGGTCTGGAATATCAGTGCCTTGTGAAATGGTAAAGTGCTATGTCAATGAACGTTATTATTTCTAGTAGTATTAAGTGAAAAGTGTAAGGAACTTAATATTCTTAGAAGAAATAGTTGCTGTCTAAACACTACTGCAACGCAGTAGGGCAGAAAGAATCTGGGTGAAAAAGAACTAGTTTGTTGCATTAGTAGACTGAGGCCACCAGCCTGTGACCTCTTCAGAAAACAGTTGCTAAAATTCCAGGAGTGAAGTAAAGGAGCTGTAACCCTGCTGCTCAGTTGAGGCTGAGGGCCAGGATGAAAGCACAGTCGTAAAGAACTGTCATGCCCTGGTGGTCTAGCAGATAAAACCATAGGATGCAGTCCACATGCATCCCAGCGACCCAGTTTCAAGACTCGGGGCTGGGGGGACCACCAAGATGAACAGCTAAATAGAATAAGTAAATGTTTCTTCCTCCTCCCTCTTCCTGCCTGCTGGCAACTCATCTTTATTCCTGCCTGCACCTTCTTTAACAACAAAACAAAAAAAACCAACCGATCCCTGTTGCCATCAAGACACGTGTTCAAGAGTGATAACACCGTGTGATCGTGATTCACAGCAGCTGTCCTGAGAATAGAACAGTTTTCTCTGTTTCAGGCTTGGAAGAGGACTGATTCCCTTTGTTTTAATAATCCCTGGAAATGACTGACTGCCTAAGGAGTGTGAGACCTAGATTCTTTTCAGAAAGGTAGTTAGATTGAAAGGGATTAAACATGAAAATTGGTTATTTGGGTCATGCCCATATTATATTATTTGTTTCTTCCATGAGGTGAGTAAGGGAGGACTCAGGTTTCTCAGTCTAGATCTGCAGATGTCCGAATAATCAGAGACAGAGCCTCTGCCACGACACTGTTCTGAATGTGTCTCTGGTTACCAAGAACTGCTTGAATCACAAGAAGAATTAAGGATTTGCTGGATAGATCTGTTTCTGAGCAGTACATAATCAAAATATTCTCCCACTACATCCTTAGAAGTCCTAGGTAAAACATAGTCAATGTTCTTTCAAATGCATTTGAGCTCTCAAGAGAAAAAGATAATTTTGTAAGTCGTCCAAATATTAAGAAACTTTAAATTACTACTACGATTACAAAATAACATTGAAGCTACTCTGGGAGGAAAGAAGGTTCCCAGTAAATAAGAGTCTGGGGTCTTAGTACTCATTGGAGCACAGAATATGAAGCCATAACATCAGAGGTGGGGGTGAAAATAAAACCACTACCATATCCCCTTGCCCCCAGTAAACCCAGACACTTGTTGAATGAAACCTTCAGTGAAAAAGTGGACTAAAAAATAATCCATCCACTAACACAGGAGGAGCCATAAAATCTCCGGCATTTAGAACCACAGATCTACTCACAGGCAGTTTGAGGTTTGAAATAGGACTACTCACATAATGTGGGAACCCCTAAGCTAAGAGATGAATATAAATGTAGTCCTAAAATGCTCATTTTCAGGGTGTTTGACTACATGGTACAAATTGAAAACCTCTTTCAAGGGGCATATTCTCAAGTCACACTTTAGAGGACTTCCATAGATAAAGATGCGTTCACAACTCAAAATTAACAAAGCATGTATTAAAATAATCTTTCATGAGGAAATGCTAGGGCACAAAGCAAGGAATTATAGACCCCAAGTATTAACAGAAACAGGGAACAGAATATCAATTAGGGATGGAGGGGAGGTGAAAACTAGTCTTCACTCAGCGCAAACAGTGAACCACTAGGAGTGGATAGGTACCCCGAGCGCTGTGTTTGGAAGATTATGAAACCATCTCCAGGTTCCATGGGACAATTTAATTGCCCTGTATCATCTTCTCTTCCTATGAGGAAAGATTATTTCTTTATTTTATCTCTCTGGATCAGGGACCCGTCAAATAGTGATGACAAAGTCTGTGACTCAAAGAGAAAAAATATAGAAGTGAAATGGTAAGTCCTTTACATTTCCCCCAATTTGCTCTCTCTGGTGCGTTCTCATTGCATTTTGCACACCTTTAAGTCTTTCAGGAACTAAGGTCAGAGGTTGATCCATCTGCCTTCAGCACCAGGCAGGAGCTGTGGTGGACCAGACGCAGCTTGGAGAGGAAAAAAGGATGGGGTTGCATTTAACTGCGCATCTCTAGGACCTCTCCAAATGCCTAGTGCACAGAGGGCATTGAACAAACATGTTTACAACTGAACTGAAAAAAGGAGTGAGCCAAGGGAATTAGCAGTCAGAAGACAAACTCATTTTTAACATACACACCACTTCGTTCTTTGTGTTGCCTTCCCAGATCAATGAAAATCGTGTATTTATTTTACTTTAAGCACACACACCCACTCACACACACAGACCTGATTAACATCAGTTTTTCCTCCCCCAGCAGTTGTCAGGGCTTCAGCGCTCTTGTCACATAGAAAGTGTTCAAGACACTCTTGATAAGTGATCAATAACTCGGTTTTCACTAAACAAAGCTTAAACTCTGTCAGCTACCTTCTTCCCTGCGTCCTAGAATCCGTGGCCTGATTCTGACACTGGGTAGAAGCATCAAAGGCACCAATCAACCTGCACAGGAAGTCAGCTAATGAAAGGGTTCTGCAGCAAACTGCCTCATATGCCACCTAAAAGCCACTATTTTTACTCTTCCAAAGATATGTTCCACTTCAGAATTGTTGCTTTTACCCCTTGAAATATCTCTTATTTCCCAATTAAGTTTCAACTTTCTTTCTTTTTTTTTCAGTCGTCTCAAAACAAAATTCCCTCCCTAGAGATATCTCTCCAAACACAGTTTCAGAAGAAAGCCTCCCAGCCACCCCGCGGAGGGTGTTAGGGCACCTTTGATATGGACGCGAGCACAAACAGCCCTCTCACCCCCAGGCGGGGATGCCCAACGGGCACCGCTTTAAATAGACAGACCCCTCCTCCACCGGCCGCGGGGCCTCCCCGCCAGGAGACCCTACAGCCGAACTCCCCAACCGGCGTTCGCACTGGGCTTTGGTCGGGACAGGGGCGTGACTTTGGCCAGACTTCAGCACTCCCTCTGCGGTCTGCTGGACCACAACGGATGAGTTCAGTTTCCCCTTTTAACGGGCTCTGCGGACATACTGGACAAATTTAAAGTCTCCTGCTGTTGAGAAATCCAAACACAACGACAGGCAGAATGGCAAGGATGCGGAGGAAAAGGCTCTGTAGAAGAAACAGTTTTAGAGAAAGACCTTGAGGGAAATAGGAAAGGCACTCCAAGGGGACAGAAAAAGGTCTTGTGTCAAGACAGAGAAGAAGGTGGGAGATGGCCGCTGCACACACCAAGGGGCACCGTTTAAAGAAAGAGTTACAGGCGCACCCTCGTGGCGCAGGTGGCTGAGGCACCTGAGGTGCAGACTAGGTAAAGCCAAAGGACCTGCGTTCATGACCCAGGGGGAGACAACAACACAAATAAGTGAAAAGTACTTTCTTCTCTTCCTTCCTTCCTCCCTCCTTCCCTTATTTCCTTACAAATGTTTCTTTCTCTCCCTTCCTCCCTCTTTTTAAAAAAATAAAATATAACAAATACGAGGATGAATGAAGATGAGAAATAAAAAAACCAATGTTGCTAAGTTGGTTGGGATCTGATGGTGAATGTAAAAGAATGGCAGTTTTATTGTGTGGCCATAACCAAAACCATAACTGAGCATCTACTGTGTGCACGTTCTGTCATCGCCACTGAGGAGACCAAGATGTCTCAGACACTGGCCTCAAAGTCCCTTCTCACAGGTTGACCATATTTCCCTGAGACAAGGACGGGACATTAGGATGACAAAACAGGGATGAATGGGGTCATGGGCTTGGCAACCAGGGTAGGGGAGGAGGTGGAGCAATTTGAGCTGGAGCAGAGAAGCCTGGCTAGTTAGCAAGTAAGCACGATGTGATGCCGACTGATCAGCCATCGTATGCTAACAAGGTGTGGTCTGGTGGGACTTCATACAAACTGACCAGGGCTGTTGCTAGGAATTGTGGCACCTTAGGTAAAAACCAAATTTGGTGCCCCTGTAAGCTCCACTCTACATGTCCTGCCTGACACATGCTGTTATAACCCTCCAGTGCTAGAAATGCCTAATAACCCCTCCACAGTGCCAGAGATAACCCCCACAGTACTCATCTGTGGGTAGACCACGCCTTAGTGTTTTTCCTTTGAACAAACAGGTGCACTTTCCAGGTGGGAGGAATCCTCTTCCTGCTGTTCCTGTTTCCTCACAGTGAGTGGGAACAGCAGAAGCTGTCGTGACCCACTCCAGTCAACGCCAGTAAGAGTCATCTTTAATGAAGGACAACAGGGGCTGCTGCTTTTTGACCCCCTCAACAGACTGGGCCCAGGACATCTCAACTTGCCCTTTTGCCCTGTGTTAAAGACAGCCCTGGTTTATAAAAAATGGGACAGTTGACCTTTATATTAAAATGATGGACAGTCGGGAAATATGAAAAAAATGGTGCTGTCCATTAAAAGTGGTACGTATGGTCAGTCTGCCTCCAGGACTCACAGCCTAGAATCTTGTTACTTGACTCTTGAGAAACAGAAGCACACATCTTAAAATCAGGGTAATTTAGTTTGTGACATAAACCTCAGAGGTAAGGGGGAAGTGGCAGAGGTTGGGAATCAAGCTCACTTGGAGGAGTAAGAGGAGGTGAATGTATTTGTTTATTTTTTTTAGGCTTGATTTTTACCTTTCGACCACCTTCACCTATTTGCCCTACTCCTTACCTCTGGCAACTACCAATCTGTTCTTTGTTTCTAATGGCTCTGTTCCTTTAAGAGTCCATCTATAAGTAAGAGTTTACATTATTTGTTTTTCTCCCTCTGAATTATTTCACTTGGCATAATGCCTTCAAGTCCATCCATGTCATCATAGATGGTAAAATTTCCTTCTTTGTAAAAGCTGAATAATATTCTGTTTTGCATATATGCATACGTATGTATCCATTTTGTTTTTATACATATATGTATGTATTTATATATGTATTTACGTACATATGTATGTATTTATGTAATGCATATTTGCATGCCATATTTTCTTTATTCATTTATCTATCATGGATGCTTAGTTCATTTTCATACCTTGACAGTGAACATGGGGGTACAGATATCTCTTCAAAATAGTGATTTCATTTTCTTTGGATATATACCCAGAAGTGGGATTGCTGGATCAAATAGTAGTTCTGTTTTTAAATATTTGAGGTTACTCCATACTCTTTTCCATAGTGGCTTAACCCATTTGCATTCCCATCCAAAGTACACAGGTTCCCTTTTCTTCACATCCTCATCATCATTTACTATCTCTTGTCTTCTGATGACAGCCATTTATGGGAGCTGATGTCGTCATGGTTTTCATTTGCATTGCCCTGATACCTAGTAATATTGAGCACGTTCTCATGGACTGATTCACCCTTAATATCTTCTTTGGAAAAATATCTGACTCTTCAGTCCTTTGTTGTTTATTTTTAATTGATGGTAATTTGCACCATTAGATATAAGTTGATGTTGTACATCATTATAAGTCAACATCTATATATAACACATTGTTTACTACCCACAGTTTAGTTCTAACCTTCACCATGTAACTAACCCTCCCCCCTTTTTGTAATGAAAGGCACAGGCAGGAATGAAAACTAGCAGAGGTAGGCCAATAGGAAGAGAGAGGAGGGAGAAGGACTTCTGTTCATTTATTCAGTTGTTCATCTTTGTTTTTCCACCAGACACCAGCCCAGGACCTTGGAATGTATGTGGACTGCGCCCAACCACTACTCTCCCAAGGCTTGCCTTTTACCCCATTGGCCCACCCTTTTCCCTGTACCTTCCATAATCATTAATTTGACTCTATAGACTAAAAGTCTGTTTTTGTTTGATTTGGTAATTTGTTTACTTGGTTTTTCTATATTCCCTTTGCCCTTCTTTTAAATTGGATTTTTTTTTTTTCTATTGAGTTGGATGAGCTCTTTATGTGCTTTGAATAATGATCTCTTAACAGATATCTGACCTACGGATATTTTCTCACATTCCTTAGAATTTTTTTCTATGAAATCTATGAAAAGATTACCTCTTCATTTTGTGAATCCTTTTGTTGCTGTTTCCAGTTTGATTTCTCAACTGGCTTATTTTTTGCTTTTGTTCCTTGTGTTTTTGCTACCATATCCAAAAAAAGTAATTGCCAAGAGTGCCAGGTTTTTTTCCCCTGTACTTTTTAAGAAGTTTTATAATTTCAGATCTGACTTTGAAGCTTTTGATCCATTTCAAGTTAATTTTTGTGAGTGGTGAAATATAGGGATCCATTTTCATTCTTTTGCATTTGAGTAACCAGTTTTCCCATCACCATTAATTGACAGGACTGTCTTTTCTCCATTGAATGTTCTTCACTCCCTTGACTAGTACTGCTTGAGCATGGGAGGAGGTGAATTTGAACTGGGTTATGAAGAGCAAGATAGTGTGACGGTTGGAAATTGGTGAGGTAGGTGGACAGGAAAAGAAATCCCGTGAAAGGAAAAAGCAAATGTATTTGGGCCTGTGGAATAGGTAAATATTCAACAAACGGAAGGAGGTAGTGAAGGACCTAGTCTGTAGCATTAGATGATTTCTATTATAAATATTTCCACAGTAGCCAATTTCAACTACCAATGTAAAGTCAATTCGCTTGCAAAATCTTTGACAAATTGTCAGTCAGCTCTAATGAGCCCTTATAGGCTGATTCTGACACACCACTGCCTGGTTTAAACATGTTAAATTTGAGATGACTCGCAGATATGTAAGTGGCAGTGACTAGTCAAAATAAGATTTATTGTTCTGATGAGAACCTGAACCAAAGAGTTTTTAGAGTCTCAGTAGTCAGCTGTAGTTGCAAAGGCCACACAGAGAAGCTGACCTCCAGGCTTCATGCCCCTATTCAAAGAAATCAACTCTGGTGTAAATCTATTTTGTGCTTACTCAGTCAGTAGATACCCCTTGACCAGTCTGTAGGCACCAAATAAAATAGTATTTCAGGAGATACTCAAATCAAAAGTTAACTTCAGATTAGCATGTTCAATATGCTCTTGGAATTACTCTTTCCAAATAGTTGTAAGTAAACTTCCAGGTCCTTTGCACTACTGGTGTTTCAGTATTTTCCATAGTCACGTACTGCCATCTGCTGGGTGAAAGGGTACAGCACTACAGGGCTAAAGGAACCTATGGAACTTAAGTATCTGGTAACTTCTGGATTCCTTGTTCTCTGTCACCATTGTTGTTGTTAAAAAAAAAATCCAGAACAATCCAGACTGTTCAGAAAAATGTCCCCAGAAGTAGCTTCAGCGTTGCCAATCATTTGAGAGCATTTACATACCTGGTAAACGTCTCTTATGATTTATCCCTGATTTCATTGGCACTTGACAGGCAAGGGAACAAATTTCTGCCCATGTTAATACCCCTACACCCAGTTCCTCTCAGTGCTCGGCAGTCTCCATGGATAGGCCAGTGTTCCCACGACATTCCCCTGGCATCTGTATCAACTTCGTGAGCATTTTATGCCCCTACTATTTTTTAACTTGAGAATATGTCACTACGAATTAAGAACATTTAATAGATTTTTGTATTATTTTATGTCATTAAAATGAGAAACAGTGCAGTTTTTCCGCAAAGTGATTAAACATGATTGCCAGGGCCAATGGCAAAGACTCACTTCCCTAACTTTAATCATAAAGATGAAGACGGCATTCGAGAGGGAGCATGACACTGTATTTGAAAGCAATTGATCAACCTGTTATTGATGGAATCAACAATCGTCATACGATCACTATGAGGTGGAGCTTTAAAGTAATTCTGAATGCATACTAATAGGGTTATTATAGAATTTTACCAGGATTACATGTTTGCTTGTTTTTTTCTTTTTTTGTATTTTTAAAGATAACGACATTTTCGTACAAAAATGGTTGCTCACCACAGCAGCTTTCTTCAGATTTCATTTGATAAAAAGTAAATAAAAGGATGCTACTGCATCTTAGAGTTTGGGATAAATTAAATGGTTGCATGTTCATTCTATCAAACAGGATACCAGTGTGTCCTGGTGGAGCAGCAGTTAGGTCATTCATCTGTAAAGCATTCATTTCCCCGGGTTCGAGTCCTGGGCCTGTGGAAACAGTTAGCATAACTAAATAACTAAGTGGAAACCAAGTGTTTCTTCTTCCTCTCTCTTTATGACTGTGTGATCACTCACCTTCATTCCTGCCTGCACCTATACTTAAAAAAAAAAAGAAAATCTACTAGATATATACAGCTAATGTAATTTTGAATAGTGAAAGAAAATGTTTCTCTGTGTGCCGTGCTGTATTGAGGGGAGGGACTGGCACATAGGTCAGAGGAACAGAACAGAGACCCCCAAAATAAACCCTCAAAAACATACCCAACTGATTTTCTTTACAATGATCCAAAATCAATACAATGGAGACATACAGTGCTGGATCAATTGAGTACTTATAAGTCAAAATTTGAACCTTGACCTAAATGTGACACTTTATAAAAAAATTTAATTCAAATTTTTGTATTGGAGATTTAAATGTAAAACTAGAAAATGTTTAGAAGAAATCACAGGATAAAATTTTCAGCATCTAAGTTTTGGTGAAGAGTTCTTAGGCCTGATACAAAGAGCAGAATTCACAAAAGGAAAAAAAAGTTGATTAAAATTAAAAATATTTGTTCTGCACAAGACAATGTTTGATTAAAAAAATCTAAAGATTAGGAGAACACATTTACTAATCACATATTTGATAAAGAACTTACATATAGAATTTATGAAGGATTCTCAAATCGCAATAGTAAAATAATAAACCATCCAATGAGTAAATAGGCAGCACTATTCTACTAGAGGATATACAGATGACAAATAATTACCTGAAAACAAATTCAATATCATTAGCAAGTAGGGAAATGCACATAAAGATAACTATGAGAAGTCACTACATAACTCTTAGTGAGCAGAAATGCAATATGCCAATAATTTGGAATGCTAGCAAGGATGAGGAAAATGTGGATCTTCCATTGGTTACCAGTGGCAAGATAAAATGGTACGGTTGTTCTGAAAAACATTTTGGAAGTTTCTCAGAACAACTAAACATACACTTACATACATCATCTTCTTGGGTATTTTAATCCAGATATATGAATACTTATATCCACACAGAAACCTACAAATAGTGCATAGCAGTTTTATATGCAAAAACAACCAAAATGTTCTAGAATAATTAAATTTTTAAGCTAAAAATATCCAAGACTAAAATAACAAGACTATGACAGTAATAGGAAAAAAAAAGGAACAAAGTAAGGATACATGCAACAATCAGTATGGATCTCAAAGCCAGTGAGTGCGCTGTGTAGGAGATAAATTAAAAAGCCGATATCGGTACACCCTGGTGTAACAATGGAACAGTTGGGTCAATCGCCTCTGAAGAAGCAAGCCACATACCCCAGGATTAGAGTCACTGGCCCAAGGGGAAGCCACCAGTGTGAACAATTGAGTGAAAAATAAAAGAAAGATGCTTCTTCCTCCTCTCTCTTCTTGTCTACCTGTCTACTCACCTTCATTCCTGCCTACACCTTTCCTTGAAAAAAACTGAATAAAATCAGTATCAAAAAGGCCTCATATTCTATGGTTCTATTTATAGAACATTCTTGAAATGACAGCATATATTACTATTTTTCTGCATTGTATTTGCATGATGTACATGCCTTCTCTCTATCAGATGTCAACTCTGAGTGCCAATGTCACCTTTTAACAGATTAAGGGTTACAAGGGGTTTAGAGATGGTGGAGGGAAAAGGGGGCGTGACTAATGCAGGGGTAGTGCTGTGTGTCTGTGGTGGCAGAATACTCCTGTTCCTCGAGTATAGTGGTGCTTAACAAATCTAAACACGGCAAAAGGACCAGGCATACACTTTATATTTATTATCCACTTCCTGTTTTGAAGATGTCATCACTGGAAAAATTGGGTGAAAGACTGTACTATCTGCAACTTCCTATGAATCTGTAATTACTTCAAAATAAAAAGCTGTTATAAAAAATCCAACTAGAGAAAAAAGAGGATGTTCTTTGAAAATGAATATATTTGGATGACCATGAATAATCAAATCATCTCATAGTGAATTCTACAGGCAAGAATCCAATTTACCAATTATAGCTGGCGAAACTTTACTGCCTGTCTTTTGTTCCAGTTTTTATATTCCTCCACATGAGTAACTCCTTCGTTTATAACTCTGCATGCACTACATTTCATTTAATGATTTACACATCTATGCCACTCTATTAGATGTCAAACCCAGCTCCACACCAATGTTATCTTTGAAACGTGTCTTCAGCAGAGCACCTGGCACCTACTAGGGGTTAAATTAAGTGTTGAAGGTGAATGAGTGGTTTATATCTAAATAATCTGTACATTAATTTTAATAAGTGGTGGAATGAAGGAATGTACCATTACAGATAATGGCTATGGGAGTTTAGTGTCTCTACAGAAAATATTTTGGTCATTGAAAGCACGGAATATTACAGGGAAAGTCCTGCTATCCTGTTTATTTCCTAAAACAGAACAATTCCAAGATGGCCAGCAGAGGGAGAACTACTCCTTAGTTTAGAGTTGGAATCTAAGGAGGACTGCTTAGTTCAGTTCTCTGTTCAGTTTTATCCAATGCCTACGTTTAGGGAATTAGCAATGTTTCTAAAATGATAATTCTCTTGCTATTGTTATTGCTGTTGCATTTATAACTGCTGTGAAGTGCATTATAAAACTTGCACAAATTCCATTCTACTATAGAAATGTACACTCTATCTTGTCAAAATGTCCTTCCTCTCTCATTTTTTAAAATTGTGATAAAACAAAAACATAAAATTTACCATCATAACGATTTTAGGTATATAATTCAAGAGTAGTAAGTAAATTCACATTGTTATGCAACTATCTCCAGAATTTTTTCATCTTGCAAAAAAGAAACTACGTATTAAAACAAGTCTCTACTTCCCCCCATTCTGAGCCCTTGGTATCTACCATTCTGTTTTCTGTTTCTATAACTTTGTCTCATTTAGTTACCTCATGTAAGTAGAAATCTATAATGCTGTCTTTTTGTGATTCACTTATTTATTTAACCTGTCCTCAGGATTCATCCATGTTATAGCAGGTGACAGCAGTCACTGTCTTTTTAAGGTTGAATAATATTTTATTGCATGTACACACCACATTTTGCTTACATATTCACCATCAATGGACAGTGGGTTGCTTCCATCCCTTGGCTATTGTGCATAGTTCTGCTATGACCATGCGTCTACATCAACAGGTCCTTTTAAATATGAAATCAATATGCACACACAAATGACATACGTCTCAGTTTTTAACTCAGCCTTGTCACCTGCAGAATACTTCTCAAGCAACAGGAGATGGATTTGGAAGAATTTTACCATTACTTAACACAAAACACCTGTAGTCCTTTCTTCCCCTTCAACAGTTTACTGTTGTCAGCCTCTGACCACTAACTGGTCCCGAAGCCACGTGTTTCAAGTTGTGCTTATAATACCTTCCACTTTCAGGTACCAATTATATATATATATATATATACATATATATATATATATACACACACACACACACACACACACACACACACATATATATATAAATTAAAATAACTCTAAGATGAAATAGCTTAAAAGAATGATTTGTTAATTCTTACGATTTCATGACTGTGCTCAGCTGAGTTTTCTTCTGATGGTCCAACTAGGGGTTACTCACACAGCTGCACTCATTTGGCAGCTCCATTAGGGCTGGAGAGTGAATGATGTCTCCTCCTCTCATATGGAGTCTTGGCTGGTGGCAGTGAATTACATTTCTCTTATACACAGTCTCTTATCATTTAGTAGTTTAGACCGATATAAGCAAGTCATAAAGCTAGCCTGCATTCAAGAAATGGAACAGCTAAGTCACATTGCAAATGGGCAAGTAGGATGGAAAAAGCAAATAATCTACTGCAATAGAGAAAGGGGAAACACAGCAGAAAGCATTTGGGAGAAAAACCACTGAAAAAAGAAAAAGCAGAGTTAACAGATGTATGAAATCTTGAGTATGCACTAAATTGGGGGTATGAGCAAATGTGTGAGTATCCAACACAAGAAATGTTTGTATCTAAAATGAAATGATATTTGTGTATGAGACATAATCTCCAAAGAAGAAACAAGCCTATCTAAGATGACCTCAATCCACCTTTTCTCCCACTCCGCCCCATCCCTGGGCTTCGGAAAAGTGGACAGGGCACAAAGTATTTCTCGCTGACACAGTAGTTCAAAGGGGGAAGAAGGCACAATGAAGGTTACTCACGCTCTCTTAGAATAAAATAGAACGTCAACCATAAGTAACATAAAAAGAAATGACATTAAACTCAGCAAATATACAAGAGAAAAAGGAAAGGAAACAAGGAAGGGATGGAATGTTTATTCTAACTGCTACCTAGAAGAACACATAGGTCAAAGAATGAGAAGAAATGGTTTGCATTATAGAACATGTTAACAGGGCATGGATCCAATGATAAAGATTAGCTCAAAGATGACATAATAAAACAATAGGTTTTAAAAGAGGGGATAGCAGACCCCAAGAAATAATACAGAAATTTGTCACAAATAGTCAAGAAGAGAACATTACTGAGAAACAGAATTGGGTCATATAGGATACTTGACATCATCACAATGATGGAGATTTAAAAGAAAACTTGTAAATGCAATAATCAAGAAGCCAATAACGTAGTCAAAACATTATCAGTGGCAGGTGGCATGGGCTAATAATTAATTTCCTAACATACTTTATAGTATTTTGTTGCTTTGTTTTGTTTTTTCAAGTGGAAAGAAGGCAGGCAGGAAGGAAGAGAGATGAAGCAGCATATTTGTTTGTTTGTTTGTTAGTTTATTCATTTGGTTGTTCGCCCCAGCCAGGGTCCTGAACCTGAGTCCTTGGGTTTTAAATGGTCCTCCAGTTGCCAGCTTCATGCCTGAACCACCAGGGCATGTCAGTTTATAGTATGTTTTATAATTTCCAAAATAAAGATAAAATAAGTCCATTAGGAAATCATCATTTTTAAAAAGTGAGGTTATGGAAGGTGAGAGATTTAGGGAGGCTCTCAGAAACCGTTACTGGAGTTTCAGAAAGGGGGATGGTTAGCTAAGACAAAGTCAAGAAAATGAAATCAATCACTGATTGTCCTCTTCCACAGTGAAAGAAAACTGTGTGAGCTAGAAGGGTAGGTGGAATGGGGTAAATACCTTAGGTCAAAGAAAGGACAAGTGTATTGTCAAAACAGACAGATGGAAGCAGCACGGAGGCAGGAGTCAATTCTACAGGAAAACATTCAGGAAGAAGGTAGGCCTATGTGAACATAGAAATGCTTGAAAATGGAAAAGAAGATTATAAAAGATAAATGTCTTGTGCAGTGTGGCATTATTCAAGCCATAGTGGGTCTTTGTGGAATTGAGCAATGGTGAATAGCAGTAGAATAAGGGAATATCACATTAATCTGTACTTACTCCATATCCTTTCTCCTGTTTGGATAATTATTATCACATGTATAGATTAGGGTATAGTTGCTTCAAATACTATGAGACTTTAAAATATTTGTGACCTAAATGAATTTTACTGGTACTTATTTTTCATATTATAAAAGTAAAGCAAATAAGGGAACAAGGAAGTGAAGATGGCAGCAAATCTCATCAGTCACATACAATCATTGTTAGCATTTTAGTGTACTAATAGCTAGAGAGAAGAATGAGAAGGGGAAAATTGAACAAGAGAGATAGAGAAAAGGAAGAGAAGAAAGAGGAAAATGGGATTCTATTATTTCTTTCACCAAAAATGGGTATATTATCAAATACTGTTTTGGAAGCTGTTGTTTTCAATTCCTACATTGTGAAATTTTTTACTTTTATAAATTAAGATAAACATCAAAATCGTAAGAGAATATCTATTAGATGAATAGACTATGTTATCATTTGTCTAATAACAACACTTTGTATCTTCCTATAATTCAACAATAACTTCTTGAGAATATGAATAATCAAATTATGAGTCATATTTATGAATAGTTTTTAGTCTTTGGAACACAACTGTCAAATATCCTCAGTATAGAGTGGCATCTTTTGCCACTGTCTCCAAGTTCTGACAGATTGATAATTTCACACAAGATATTTACATCATTTTAATCTTTTCACAGCTGCATGCACAAAAAATACATCAATTACAAATCTTTGATTTAGTTAATGAGCTAAAACATTTTATGCATTTCTTTGATTTTCACATTTCTTTCCTATGATGGTCTTAATCCAGACTTTTGCCCATTTTTCAACTGAGTTAGTTCTTCAGTTTTAAGCGCTTTTTTGTTGGTGATATTTCATCTTGTTAATAAATTTCTTTAAAGAATTAACATTGACTAAGAACTTATGGAATAGAACTTGATGAACTTTGACATTTTCAATGTGCTTTTATAGGAGGCAATGTGACATACAGTTTAAACATATGAATTTTTGTTAAGGCCAAATACCTGCCAGAATAACCCAATAGTCAAGATTAGGACTAGGTTTTTCACATTACAGAATGGTTGAGAAAATATAGATAAATCAGTTAGCAGACTGTCTGGAACAAAATAAGCAATGAATAAAGGGTAGCTATTACTATAATTATTATACATTTGATATAATTTCATATATTTCTTTGTTTTATTTATAGTAAATAATGTTACTGATTCATTGAGTAAATACAAATTTTAGTTTATTCATTGTCAACCTTTTATCAGACACCTGAGGGATGGCTTGATTTTACTCACCCCCGACACTTCATAGATCACTACTATCTCAGCCAACCAGTGCTTGACTCATTGCTCAAATTTCAGAGACAGGAGAAAGGGATGGGAAAATGTGTCTCCTGAAATATATTTGTTCCAGATGCTCTAGTGTGGTTGCTGCCACCTACTTAATTCCTTCCAGGCTGATGTGTTTTTCCAGATGTTACCTACATGTGAGAACTGAGAAATGCTCCTGGTATCTCCACCTTTGCCAGTGAGTGTTACAACAGCAGTTTGTTGCTGGAGAAACACTATGAGCTTTGTAGAGGTTCTCATTTCATATGTCAAAGCTCTGAAAAGTTCATTCTTTCCTCCACTGCTCACCAAGCATCATACTTTCCACTGTCTGTCATCAATGAAATAACTATGAAAAGCCCCTGAGAAGCATCTTTTATTTACTTTTTTTTTTTAAAAAAAATTCTGCATGCATGTAGGGAGATATCTATTAATGAACTCCCTTTTCAAAAAATGTTCTGTTGAAAATACCATCTGGCACTTCAAAACTAGGGATGCAAAGAATAATTCACTTCTATATGATTATCCTCTAGGTACATTCTTTAACCTTATTTCCTATCTATCCTATCTATGCATGTTGTGGTAGGATCATCTCATTGTTTTTGATCCACCTGGACATTTTTATTGAGCAACTACGAGGTGCCAGGCACTATACTAGAAACAATGGATATAAAGATTATTTCAGTTCCTTATGCAGATGACTCTGGAGATTAGAAATAAATATATGAAAAAAATTGATATGGGCTAGTGGTTCAACCATTAAGTCTGCAGCTCCAGCTTAGTCTTTGTGAAGCTCAGGGACCTGAGTTCTTGATCTGGGATGGGTGTGGGGAAGCGGGGGAAGTGGTGGGGAATGAGGGCGAACAACTAGATAAATGCTTCTTCTTTTTTCTTCCTGCCTGCCTACTTGCCTTCATCCCTGCCTGCTTCCTTTCGCTTTGAAAAAAAAAAAAAAAAGGAGAAAAGGAATCTATCACTTGACACACCCTGCTGGAGGAACGGTTACATCAGCTGCCTCCAGTGGAGCGCAGTCCACATATTTCCCCAAGCAGCCTGGTTTACTTACTGAGTCTGATTTTGGGGCAAACAACCAGTGTGAACAACTACATAAATAAATACATAAATAAATAAATAAATAAATAAATAAATAAATATTAAATTAAAAAATGTTTCATTCTCCTCTCTGCCTTCCTGCCTGCCTACCTACCTACCTTCATTCCAGCCTGCACCTTTCCTTGAAAAAAAAGGAAAGAAATATGTGGGAAATGCCAAATGAAAGCTACAGCCAATAAAGAAAACAAAAACCCACACAGTATTAATTTGTAGTCCTTGTGAAATAGCACACTCTTGTCACATAAATCTCATCAGCTGTTACAGTTTTTCTGAATAAACTCAAAAGACACAGTTGTAGCAAAGTTTCCAGAGGCCCTCAGGCTTGAAACTGTTTAGACAGTGCAGCTTCTGGCCATCTCCATTTCTTTTTGAGGTTTGTGGTAATGTATACCAGGAACCTGAAACCCCAAGTGGAAACTAACAATCCTCATATCTACCACCATTCTGAAATTATTATTTTTATGCTTGCAGACTGCCTTTGGCAAACCATGTATTTGAATCTAGCAGGCCATGTATTTGAATCTGGCCTGGTATGATTCTTTATTAAGTCACAATGACATTGTTGACTAAAATAAAATCACCCTTTTGAAAAAAAGTCTAACTCAACAAAGGAAAAAGTATTAGGATATTATTCAGGGCCAATTTAAGGTTTTAAAGTTGAAAGTTTAAAGCTGGAGAGCGGTCTGAATGACTAAATCAACACCCCACAATGTTGGTTTCAGTTTTATAGTTTGTGCTGTCCGATTACATGTGGTAAAAGAGTAAATTAACTATTCTATATCAGAGAAAATATGTCAAGGGAGACACTCCGTTAATTTCTAACATTTTTGGTTGAAGATAAGGATACCTCTGCGTGAGAAATTGCAAAGACCAAGGTTAATTTTTTTTTTCTGAAGAATTCCCTCCTCCAAATTTGAAGATCAAGCTGTACATCGGGTCATACTCATCTTGTTTTCTGTCCTGTAGCTATTCCTAGACAAGACTTGGGCCTCCCATAATCTTTGCTGTATATGTTGTTAATTTCAAACCTCCAGTGTGTCAGAGCTTTGCAGTTGCTGTAGTTTTCACTAAAGGCTGATAGTCTATTGAACCACAGATGTGCAGTTAGCTGCCATTACCAAACAGTGACTAGCCTGAGAGTAAGTAAGATCTTTTATCTCCAGAGTCCTGAAAAATCTGATATCAAACAAATGCCTTCCAGGTATGGAGGAGATGACTGGTAAAGGTAAGATCTTTGAACCACCTTGAAACAAAGGTGAAATGTTGGTAAGTAAGAATTAACAAGGCAGGAATCTCCTCCATTCTGTTTATCCTAATGCCTAATTTCTTGACATAGACAGTTTTGAAACCGATGGTCAATCTTAATCTAATTGAACCTAATGTAGTTCCAATGTCTTGAACTGTGTTCAGCTGAGTAAAACAAATAAGTCCACCAACAAAAATCTCACAGATTTACCACTCTCTCTATTTGGACCATAATACAAAGGAGGAACTAACTCTTCAAGACAAATTGTGTCAAGACATAGACTAGTTCATGGTAAAGAATTCAAAATTGTGTTATTTGAAATTTTTAGTTGTGAAAATTTGAGCAATGAGATGGATCCATTCATTGGAGTGAGAATATTTTCATCTCATATATTTAACAATTCTCAAGTTTTTATCAGCTAATAAATGTTATGAGACTTGTTTCACTTCCTTTACATTACAACCAGAACAATGTCATCTATGTATAGGCACAAAAGTTTTCAATATTTTATAAATTATTGAAGCAACATTATTATAACGTTTCAGATATGCATCATTATAAATCATCATCTGTATATACTCCATTAAGTTTACTGTGAAAGTCCAATTCTATTCCTTGCCATATAATTCATCCTTTTTAACTTAATTGACTCTTCCTCTTCCCCCTTTCTGTTCTGGTTTAAGTAGCAATTTTGACTTGCGGTATAAAGTTTTTATCTAGTTCATTAATTTGCACAAAACAATACTGAAAAATACTTGGACATCTTGGGGCAAAATGACCAAGATTTGTTGTGAAAATTTCATTTCCTGTATATTTATGATAATTTTGCATCCATTCTGTGAAAGGCAAAGCCTAGTTTGAGTGTGAATTCCTGATATATAAAATTATATATGAACTTTAAATGAGTTCATTGTTTTTATTAAAATCCTGATTGTTGCCTGAATTAGAAGATTTACGGGCAAGTACTACGTTACATTTAAAATATCAGCACTGGGGTGGTGGAAGGAAAAATTCTTTGCTTCCTCCTTTGGACATTGATGAATACAGTACCTATTCCAGAATTTCTTTCATTTCTAGTAAGTTAAAATATATTTTATTTTTCTAAGTTTTCTAGTATGAGTATGGTTTCTAGTAAACATCTTTTTCTTTACCCACTATATATAGTGGAGAGAATACATGCAAAATGTTTATGCTGAAAAAAAGCTGTGAAATTACATGTGGAGATTTTCCCTCGTTTCAAACCATTCAAAATACTGGAAGGATATTTATATATGCCTGTCTCTGGTTTTTACCTGGAAGTATGATTAAATATAGTTAAAGCACCAAAAACAAGAATATAGGTCACAGATCAGAGATGGATGTTTACTCAGTGAACCTGAAATGAACTTTGGATCGTTTCTCATTCCAACAATACAACTGTGGACAAAGTATCAGGCCCTCAGGCCCCCACCCTACATACACACACCTTCATAGGAACACAGACAAGCTTTTGTATATATAGTTTTTATTTGTAAAGCCACATTTCTTGACTTACAGACACATATTCTGTAGATTACTTTTCTCCCTTGTAATATTTAGACAGGTCAAAATATCAGGGAAAATGTCCTGAACAGTAGCCACGATAAAATTTTATTTAATGCTTACAAAAGCACCCACACACCACCAAATTCCTGTACTAGGCTTCAGCATGAGATATAATCACCACATCCAGTTTCAAAGTTCACAGGCCAGTTCAAATGCTTATTTTGGATAAACCACAGAACAGGGCAGTACAATTAATGAAACAACAGAGAAGACCAGACTCTCCTGGAGGATTAATTCTTGGAGCTCTACCCTCCTATCTCCTTATCTCCTTAAATAGCGCTCAGCAGTCAACTGGTCTCACAGTCCTCTACATAATTACTCTACTGGAAACTGAACATTTGCCTTCTTCCCGCTCTACGTCTTTCACTCTTTGTTGATTCTCGGAAATATTTTAAGTTCCTCTAGATTCTTTTTTTTTTTTTTTTTTTTTTTTGCTTCCTGGACATACCAAGACAGTATTAAAAAATTCCCCACCCTTCAGGAATCATTTCTCCTCCAGCTGCTGCCTCTCTTCCTACCCAAGACTGTTAAGGATTTTCACTTGTTCTTTCTCATTTTCCTGGTATCTGGAAAAGGAAAGGGACATCTATGTATTTAATTACAATTCACTAAGATGTAGAAATAATCCCGTGTCTGCACGTGTTTGGAAGAATATATAAAAATCAATGAGACACTTCTATAAAGAAGTAGATATCCTTCTGCTAAGTGCAGATAAAATGCTTGGATATTATATATAAAACAAACATGGAAGATTCTAAACAGTAGCGAGAAGGCAGACAGGCTGGGGCAGCAGGAACCAAGGCACGACACTGGTTCCCCAAGTTTCCTTTGTTCATATGCCCCAGATTTGGTGACGAAGTCAGCGATTTGGAAGCATTGAGGGCAAATGAAAAGAAACCTCAAGAAAGGCCTGTTTTCTCTCTAACCAAAGGGCCAGAAGAAGAGTAACTAGCAAGAAAGAAAATTAACAGCTACAGTCAAACACTACAGAAAAGACCACAGTCCCGTGCCAGCGATGGCTGAATGGGAAGCCTGGACTCCACTCCAGCCAGACAACGAGGTGTCCTAACTTCCCGGTGAGGTGGTGTCATCTCCACATAGGGGGCAGCTGACTTCATCTCCATCTGGAAATAGCAAAGTTCTCCCAGTCACTCCAACCCAGAGCACCAATCAGGTTTTGTACATCCCAGTCAATAGAGGAGTGGTGGGGAGCTGAATTCCCACCTTGCTCAAGAGCAAGGCTCCCCTCTACTTCCAAGTATAAATGAATGGCTTCTAGATACATCTGGCAATGAAACTCCAATTCCCTTGAGAGGGCGATGTCAAAAAATAAAATAAACAAAAGAACCTAGACAATTTAAACAAGATCTGTGATTTTAAGAGAATACCCTAAATGTCCAAGTTTCAACTGAATATTATTTATCACACCAGGAACTGGAAAATCTTTTTGAATGATAAAAGACAACATCAGGAAAACACAGTTGTAATTATATGACAAGGATTTCACAGCAACCATCATAAAAAATGCTTCAAGGAGCAATTATGAACATGCTTGAAACACATTTTTAATAAGTCTCAGCAAAGAAATTGAAAGTCTCTGCAAAGAGATAAATATTCTCAGTAAAAAAATAAAAGATATAAAAAAGAACCACTAGAAATTTTAGAAATAAAAAATATATAATAATTGAAATTAAAAAAAAAAAGAACAACCAATGGATGGGCTGTTCAGCAGAATGAACTAGACAGGAAAAAATTGGTGAACACGAAATGAAACTAGAACAACAGACTATACCCAGGCTGAACAACAGAGAAAAGAGACCAGGAAAAAAAAAAAAAAGGAGAGTTTCAGTGACCTGTGGGACTAAAACAAAATCCAATGTAACCATTTTAAATATTCAGATGCAAATTATATTATCTAAAAGTCAATGGTCCTGAGGGTATTAAAGAATGATTTTCATATGAATGACAAATACAAGTTTTTGGTGTACCAATACACTACGTAAGCCAGACCCACACAACCTAAACTGAAGGTAACGTTTGAAGGATCCCAGGTTGGGACTAAAGGGTACGGTCTCTGCAGTGAAGAAATGAGGTTCATTCATCATGGCCACTGAGAAGGTGTGACGGATGATGTGTTCTCTTCAAATCTAGGGAACTTCCAAATGTATAGCTCCATGCAGTACAGCTCTGCTTAAGAGGACTCTGCGCCTACAAGAAGACATTGCTATACCAGCTCAATAAAAAATGCCACCTGCATGTATTGGAAAGTTCTCTATAGATTTTCCCTAAGACACATTTTAAGTAGTAACCACTTTTGAGCTATTTTCAACCTGTGTTAACTCCCTCGAACAGGATCAGAATTTTTTTTTTTTTTTTTTTTTGTACAAATGCAAAGCACAATTTTATAACAGACAGATATATTCACAGACTTTTCCTCAAAGCTTAATTTGTTAATCATTAAATATGTGGAATTTAATCAAAATTTTTAAAAGGATTACATGTGTTGTTTTTTGAATGGATGTGTTGGAAAGACTAGGGTCTCAGAAATATTTTTGCCTCCATTATCATTTCTTGATTAAAGAAATAAAACTCCATATTAAAAGGAATCCAGAATCACTTTTAAATTCATGTGAGGATGCTTAATAACATGGGCCAGTCTAATCCTATTCATTAGTCTAGTGTCTGCCAGCTCTGATAATATAATCATGGTAATAGGATTTAAATTTCCAATGTTCACAGCTACTTCTGCTCTTAAGAGAAGCAGAAGAGCAGTTTTAGATACATGTGGTCTACCTTTACTCCCCAAATGTGAACAATGCATACGGCCTCTGCACACTCCAACATGCGCAAGACTCAACAGAAACCCTCTCCTGCTGCTCTACTGAGGCCACAAGTTTCCCTGAGATGGTTGTATCACAGAAGATTCCCAGTTCAAACTCTGGTCAACAGTTTTCCAACAATGCGATAGTGTGAATGCAGAACTGTATAAAATAAGGAAGTTCTTTCAAAAAGATTTATGGTAATTTTGTGTAATAAAAAAAAAAATCAGTCTTCTTGGTTAAACATTGGCAAATATGTTTTCAACTTTAAAATGTCTGAAATTGGCTCTTTTCTTTCTTGATAGAAGCTGAGTCCAGTGATGTGCTCAACATCTGTGATCCGAGCTCTGTGCAATCGCAACAACTCTTCCACCCATGAAGAGTCATGCTTCCCATGCTAGAAGGGTAAGAAGTAAAGAAAAGTTACTGGAGAACAGTCTTTTCACTCTCCCTATAATTCTTCATCTCTACTTTAAAGAATTATTAAGTAATTACTCAATCTAGCAGAAGGAAACAGGGAGGAATGAAGGCACATAGGCAGGCAAGCAGGCAGGAAGAGAGAAGAAGCATCTATCAATTCATTGAGTTATTTCCCTCAGTCCTAGGATGTCAATCCAAGTCCTTAGGCTTTTCAATGGACTGCACCATCTGGACCTGTGGACTTCATCATGAAGACATTGGGGCATACCATCCATTTCTATTACTTTACTCAACTCTAACTCTCTGGTTCCAAAAGGCAGAAGCCACAGATTTGTTATGTGTAATTACTGCTCTTGAGTAGCTCACCACTTAATATATAACATACATGTTTAACTAAATGCATCAAATTTGGGAAAAGAAAAATATACCTGAAGCAGATGCTCATGAATTGCATCAGTGTGAGAAACTCAATGGTGTGGGGTTAAAAAACATTCGAAAACAGAACCAACATGATATGGTAAAAGAATACAGGAATTAGAGCACTACACTAGCCTGCAGATAAGGCCACTGGAAGTAGTCCACATATATCCCAAGGAACCAGGTTCAATACCCGGGCCGGGAGGTGGGGTGGGGGGACTACTAAGATGAACAATGAAATAAAAATAAATAAAATGCTTCCTCCTCTCTCTTCCTGCCTGCTTGCCTACTAGAGCCTACTAGATTTAATTCCTGCCTGTACCTTTACTTTAAAAAATAAAAAGGAATACAAGAATTAGCATGAAGAAACTTAGACACAAGTCCTGGTTCTACCATTACTACTCTACCAAGTAAAGCGAGGGAAGTTATTTAATACCTGAATCCTGACTGCCTTACCTGTACTGATGATCAGATGGAATGATATGTGCAAATGACTATACGAGTAATAGTCCTTAATAGAATTCTTTTTTTACAGAGTTGCAATCAAAAAAGGGTTGGGAAAATAGTAAAACTCAATTTCATTTCTGGTAAGACAGTGAAGTTTTAAGTAATGAGATCAGAAAAGAATCTGTTGATAGATGCCAATTAGAAAATGTGGTGATCATTTTTCAATGTATATGCAAATCGAATCATTATATGGTACACCTAAAACTAATATAATGCTGCAGATAAAATTATACCTTAATAAAAAATACTCAAAATAAAAATAAATTTAAAAAGAATTAAAGTCAGATGTACTATAAGTAGATGTAGAAGTGAAACCTGAAGCAGGTAAGAGGGCTGGAAATCATACATATACATATTAGTAAAAATTTTCCTGAAAAAGTCTACCAAAAAAGGTTAGATAAAGAAAGTATTCAATGGCTGGTGAGCTATGATTTTAATTTAAAGACATTTTTCAATAAAGGTTCATGTACCTTTAGGACTTGGAAAGGATGTAGACTTGTTACACAGAACGGGAACAAACCAATGTTGTCTATTTTCCTACTAGCCTCCTCACTCACTATTCAGTTCTGCTGTCCCACTCCGTCTCCCCTGAACAAGTCTCACTCTGGCTCTGAGAGAAACAGTCCTGACTCAGTTGGCTACATGGTCAATGATATTCTCTACCTGTTCCAACATTCATAAGAAGATATAAAATGCACACAAGGCATCTAAGGCTCTCTCAGGCTAATATTCAGCTAACCGTTTACTTTAGTGATGAAACAGAAGAAAATCAGTAAACATGTGTGAGATACCTTCAAATAACCCTCTCATCCTCTCTCTGGTTCAGGTGCAGTAGCTAGTGTCTTATATGTACATTGTTACGACAGAACTAGATAGAATGTTTGCATCCCATTGGCACAATAGGTTTGGAAATGGTAGAAATGGAACGAAACACTAATTCATGGTAACAAATGTCATTTTATCAATGAGAGATAAGCTAACTTCTTTTGCAGGAAGAACCCAGAATTCAGACACGATATCCTGAGGAGTAGCAGCCATCTTGAGTCCACGTGGGCCATATGCTAAGAATGCTGGCGTAGAGAGATGGGTACAGTCTGGGTCCCTCAGGCCACTGCTGACTCCACATGCCACTCGAAGACTGTTTGCCACTGGACACCCTCTTACAAGAGGAACCCCTTACTTTTTCAAGTTATGGTAAATGAGTTTTCTGTTACTTATTGCAGAATATAAAATTGATCCTTAATCTCAAGGAAGAAAAACAACAGAGAAGAAAATATTTGGTCTGTGTCCTACAGTGCCCATAATATTCACCAGTTAGCAGAGTTAGATGCCCTCTAGCCATGGAAATAGTTAAAATCCTGCTATTCTGTACAAAGTTCTAAAGAATAAAGAAGAAAATACTTAATGAGAAATGTGTTCTCTGGACAATGAATTCTGAAATTTCATCAAAGAAACAATTAAAAAGGTATTATCTTAATTAACTTTAATGAATGACACATAGAAAGAGTATTAGCTCAGGGATGGAAAACACGTCAATGCATTCCACTTCTAGGCCCACAGCACAGAATACTATCTGTTTTATTCATTGCTGTGTCCCTAGTACCTAGGGTATTTGGATTAAAGGAATGAATGGCCGGGTCAAAGAAAGGATAAATGAATGAAGGGATGAATGAGTGATTTCAGCACTCTCGCCAGCCAAGCTCAGACTGAGCGTCAGGCCTCTTTGGATCACAGTACTCTTTGAGGCTATAGGAAAGCTAAGTCTATTTGCCAACTTGGGTCGAAACTGACTTTGTGTAACTTCAGTGGAAAATTTTTTTTTTTTAAATAAGGAAAAATAAATAGAAAATCTGGGAAGCACTCTGAAAGAAAAACATTTTGACCTACTTTAGGAAAAACTACAAAGTAGTTAAAATTTTAATGCAATCTTGATGTTCAAGTACTACAAATAAAATAAGTTATTTCCAAACAATGGAATGGCAGAATAAGAAAATATAATTATGGTGTGTCCTGGTGGAGCAGTGGTTTGGTCAGTTGCCTCCAAAGGATGCAGGCCACATACCCCTGGGTTTGAGTCTCAGGCCCAGCAGAGAACAAGTAGTGTGAACAACTAAATGAAAAAAAAAACACCTCCTGCTTGCCTACTACTAGCGAGAAACAAAGAAACAAAAGAAAGAAAGGAAACATAATTAGGGACAGACATAAGAGTTTTATAATAAAAGGATATGGAATTGTAAATCCAGTTTAAAATGAGAGCAAATTCATACTTCAAATAAACCTAGAATTTAGTGACTAAGTCATATGAAGTTGCTATAGTTTTTACATTTTGATTTGATTTTGTGTTTTTAACAAAGGTGGTGCTTACTAAAGATACATCATCTTAGAGGAACAAATTCAAAACCATCCAGTAATTTCACAGTCCATGTAAAATGAAGTGATGTTTTCTTCATACAATCTCATAGATTTGTGTGTGTCCTACAAATATTTTTGTATTCTCTATGTTTGAGGTAAATTAACAAAACTACTTACAACACAACTTTCACTGTTATCTGTCCTGTGAGGCATGATGAAAGCTAAGGCATCTAAATTTTCACACTGTGAGGGGGCCTGGGAAGTATTTTTACAGCTCGTCAGTACAGTGAAGAAGTGAGTTGGAATCAGAATTTCTTGATTACGAATAAGTCTGCTGTTGCTGTAAAATAGAACAATATTCACTTTAAGAAAGAAATAACTGTCTTCTTTTGAATGAATATTTCAGAAAAATACATTTTAATACAATGAATTTTTAAAAATTCAGTTAAATAATTATATTGTAAGAAGTTAATAATCACAATACCTCCACCACATGTTCTGCCAGAGTGACAGAGTAAATACAGAAGTCATACAAACATAATCCAAATACTTTTTATTTTCTATAGAAATTTATTGAACTTTGGAATTATTTTTAGTTCTACCTTAACACAATGGAATAAGACACTAAAGAAAAGAAAATATCATTTTTGAGCTCCAGCAGCTAAGATTCTAAAGCATTACTGATAATCTTTTAAACTCTGGGTAGTTGTGGACAAAGAAAGACTAGCTTGGGACCTTTGATTCCAGCTTCTATGAAGGAGAACTTTTACCTAGCCATGTATCTGTATTTTTTTTTTTTTTTTCAGTTTGCTGTTTAGGCTCAAAGATGTCCTAAACAGCATCATCATCTATTCTTAATTATATTTCTTTTGTTCTCAGAGTTAGTTTTGTTTGCTTTTCAACATATTTCAATATTTAAGGTGGTAGAATCATTGTTTTTAACTGCAATCTCATGTGGAACCATGATATGTAAAACAGATGAAAACAAAAGACTTATGTTTGAAGCTGTGAGTAGGAAAGGCAAAGAGATATCTTCATATTCACTATTAGAACCTGTGAGGTAGTTAGACCTTAAGGGATTAAAAAACATAATGCAATGGTACGAACTAATATGGTCAGATATATATGTGTATAAAAGATTCCCTAAGGAAGCCTGGGAGAGTAGAAATATTATCAGAGAGAAACTGTATCTGACAGGAAGCTTCAGTACCTTTTTCTAGTAGCCTTAATAGCAAAACTGCTTCTAAAATGTCTTATAATTACTGTTTTAATAAAGGTCAACCAGTTTCTAAGATGTTCTCTCCTCTTCCTTTACAAAAATACCACTGACAGGTTTCTCAAGATAGACACTATCATTTCTCCCAGCCCAGAGTTGGGTCAAAACTTTTTATTTGTCCAACACACATTCTTGAGCACTGTAGGTTTTAACCCTATTGATTCCATGACTGAGAATGCTTCTAGTTACACCATATGGTTCTGCATCTTCTATCTGGAAGAATATTAATTATGATAGTATCTTAACTATTAATCATATGCAGACATTTAAAACACTGGTATTACCGTAACACATGGCAGAGTTTGGCATTTAAGCTGGGTTCAAAAATTACTCATCTGAGTGGGTGGGGACAGAAACACTACTTATTTCATCAAAAGAATTTTTATGCAACACTGAGCAGAACTTCAAAATTAATCAGATATTTCAAGGGCCTTCCAGTGTAATCAGAAATGTCATATATGTAAATATGAGTAATACTAGAGACAAACTTTCGCTAACTCAGAAGCTGGATGGTAATCACATTTGATAGCTATTTTTCAGAGTAAGTGGAATATGTTCTTACCGCTTCAGAGTCTCTGAGGAATCATATCGTCCATCATAATCAAAGTCAAACACAGGACCACTGACAACATTGACACCATTTTTCCCTTCAGCATACTTTTGCAGTAGGGTCACATGAAAGTAACGCCATATAACTGAAACAAGAAGGAAAACGGTGTTGCTTCAAAGAATAAGCCGCCACGCTGTCACACATAAATCAACACCATTGGCATTTGTAGTAATTTGAGATTTAAAAAAAATCAGTTCTGGCTTCAGTCTTAATATGAGGCCAAAATTCATTGCTCTGCTTTGGCTTTTGGAAGGGCCCAAAGACAAATGTTGAATTCAACTCAGTATGAGGCACCCCTGAACATGTGAATCATCATATATGATCACATGTCATTTATATTAAGCAAAAAAAAATCACAAACAGGCTATTCAGGCAGCTAATCAGATTTATTATCAACACAAATACGTTTTTAAATTTTATGTCAGTTTAATGTATGTTTATTCTTATAAGGCAAGTGCTGCAATGTATTAATAACAATTTGAAATTTATTTATTTAAAAAGCAAGCACAATTATCAAGATCTTGCAAACAAATAAAAAGGGAAACAGCCTGTGTATGCCAGATAACTTTAAGAATATTACATACTTTTTCTACCAAAAATATTTATAAACACTTAAACACAAAGCAGATTAATAGCACATAATCTTATCAAAATTATAATATTTGTAAAAAAAAATTGTGTCTATGCTATGTTCCTTAAATGAAATTTGAAAATACTGCCTACTTATATTCTCAAAGTAAAACACGTCTTTAAGAAAGTATTTGTTATTTAGTCATTTAAGTTAGAATATCATTCTTATTACAAAGAAATTACATAAAAATATAAAGAAACATGATTATAAAATACAGGATGAAAATATTTTACCTTGGAAACTCTGGTACATTGGCACTATATTAGTAGTGAGCAATGCTTCAGAATATACTTGACTTGAAATTTTATTTAGTTCTGCAAAGAAAAAAAAGAGGACAACTTTTCAGTCTTCACAAATAAGAGGAAACAGCATTTGTCTACAGGTTCATGGAGGGGGCATTCAAAAAGATAAAGTACTTTAATCTTGTCGTCCTAAATCTGTGTAACATTCCCAGACACTGGATGAATGGAAAATGTAATGGAGTCAATCAAGTCCCTTCAAAATATTTAGATCTCTTCTCCTTCAAGATGAATTTACCAGGAAACCAAAGTTTTAATAAGAGGGCCCGAAATTAAATACATTCATTCTTTACCTTATTTCCCTCATTTCGACCATAGTATATTGTATTGACAATATTTTTCCCTGAAACTCTTACACAAGTGAAAAGAAAAAAGAGAATATCTGGCTTCAAAACAACACCTTGTATCCAGAAAAAACAGCACAGGATGTCTGCTTCAAAATGCTGCATAAGGCTTCTTTGTCTGAATTTTTGGCTTGGGCCTGGTCTATTTTTATAATGCAGTAGGCAAGTTCTGACTTCTGATATATACTCCCAGGAACCAGGCTGGATACGGAGAGTATTTGAGCACGTGGAGCCTTCTGATTTTTGCCTTTTTAAGAGCAACCTCAAAAATGTCTTTTCATTAACATACAAATATGGCACTTTAAAAAAATAAAATATATTTTCCAAGAAAGTCATTCCCTTCAAGCTTTGGCTCAATGAAAGAGCAAGCACATTTAAAGCTCTATTATCTCTATCAATTCTTTGATGAACAGCATTTTCTCTTTAAACTACAAAATATTATGTCCTTGCTAAGAACCCAAAGGTATCCTAACCTCAGAGTTTTCTCAAATTCTGCTTACAAGAAATGCTGAAATGTGAAAAAATGTCCTCTGTCGTGTCTGTACTATCAACCACTCTCCAAACAACAAAGCTTGCTAAAATTCAAGCTTTGGACACTGAAGGGGCTAAGAAAAAACACCCCACGTCTCTCAGAATTGATCTCTTGTGAATGACCCTTTGACATTAAGAGCCACAGTCCCAGAGGTAAAGAGAAGCTCATAATCTTTTAAACCTTAAACCCTTCCCTTAATCAAGTCATCTGCTACTCCTGGGCCTCCACCCTTCTCTTAATCCAGAAATGATCTTTTGTCTCTAATCCCTAGAAGAATGCAGAAAGGGAAGCTATCTTTACTTTCAGAGTAAAGGTTACTCATTCCTCCATGCCATGTGGTGATGCCCTCCTCTCTCTCTCTTACACCCCAGATCTGCTTTCCATGCCTCAGCTCAGAAAACATAACATAGGTCTGCCCAGCTACATCAGAATTTACCATCATGTAAATTCTCCATATACATGCTATTAAAGTTGGGCTCTTCTCTTCCTAATCATGCCTAATGTAAAATGGTTCATTTGTCCAGTCTATGAAGGACCTCAGAGAAATGGGGGGAACATCTCCTTTGACCCACACAATGCTTCAAGCTTTTCCCTAATAGTTATATTTCTCATGCACAATTTTCACCAATAAATAAACAAGGCTATGTATTTTAGTCCAAAACGTGTGACAGATTTATAAACAAGAGAAAAGGAAGAGAGGAGTAAGAAAAAGGGGCATACCAAGAAGAATCTTACGTGGTGGGGAAAGGAACCCGTAACTCAGTTTAGCATTATTTTTGTAAAATGAACATGTGTGGATCGGACTAGGAGAAATTCGAAGATCCTGGTAAAGACAGTTGGAGAAGTCTTCTGCAGAGAAACTATCCTGAGGAACAAAATGGAAAAAAAAAAAACAACAAACCATCAGGTATTAGGCATGTAGAAAAGGATATTGCATTAAAAATTGTTAAAAGTGAACTAGATGTCAAAAAATTATGGTGCACTAGCTGTCTTTTCATGTCCTTCCTCATTTTTCTGGTTTTTCTAACTAGAGTATTAATTTTTTTAAGCTGATAAGCAGAATTCTTTACAATATTAAGGATAGCAATCATTTATCATATATAAGCGAATATTTTCTTACTCTGTCGTGCTCGTTTTCTTTACAATGCTTTTGCTTACTCAATAGCAAACGTCTACAGAGTGAATTACTGACTTTTAAGTGCGTCTTCCACATTCAACTATACAGACTGAAGCTGCGGGGCGGGGAAGTCACTGAAGAGGAACAGCAGCAGGACAGCATCAGAAGCAGCCTGACTGAATTAATGCATGCGTTTAATTACATAAGAACACAGAAAACTCAATCAGAATACTCCAAGATATTAAACAACAAAATACACAATAAAGATGAACAAAACATTGTGTAGTTGTCTACATATTACAAAGTTAAGTAAAAAAGCACTTATTTAGAGGTGGCCTTCAAAAATTAAAAAGAAAACTCTGAATTTAAGGCAGAAATTTTATAAATATGTATCGATAACTTATGTATTATTAACACAGAAATTATGCCTATGCGCACATTCCTATCTTTTCTCAGAGAGTTTTATTTAAACTTCTCCTGAAGAAACACTGATTTATAACATTACACAAGTTTCAGGTGCACAGCATTAAAATGAAACATCTGAATACACTACATTATATTACCACCAAAAGTCTAGTTTTTATCCACTATCGTGAAAATCAATACCCTTTGCCGGATTTGCCTCTATCCCTCTGATAACCACCACTTTACTTTCAAAATCCAAGAGTTTAGAATGTTTGTTTTCTTTCTTTTTTAAGTTGCAGGCAAACAGCTTTATATTTCAGCATCTGCATATACTGCACTACGATCACCCAAAAAAATCCATACAATATTTTGACTTTTTAAATTCAATGGCTACATTCAGCCAACTTCTAATTCCCTTTCCATCCCTTAAGGCCATCCTATAACTTGTCAGATTGATTAGATTTTTAGAAACTGAACCTATCTAATTTAAAACTTCAATTACATGTAAGATCTAAATCTCATCTTCTACCCCACACTCTCTTTCATGGCCTATCTCCATCATCAATTCCCACTGCAGCATCCAGGCGGGGGGGGTTCTCATTCTGGGATATCTGCCCCACTCCTTTTAAGTCGGATTCCTCTAATCTGGGGGGTAGACAGAATCCCCAGCCCCTTGAGGGTTTGGTCAGGGGTGGGATCATCATACAGATGCAGTGAGGTTCCTGAGCTTTAACGGCCTTCTCCATGAGTGAGGGCAGTCAGTGAAGGGACATCCTTGTGTTCACACAGCTACACTGTTACAGGTAGGTAACTGCGACTGATTTAATACTGATTTCATGAAATTAGAATCATAAAACATTAAAATAAAGCAAAAGGGAAATATTTCATTTCACACATATACACAAAGTTGTCTTGAGTCACAAAGTCACACAGAGGGACAGCTAGAACCTAATTTTTCTGACTGCTGGTTGATGAACTTACAATTTGGAAACTCATTAGAGAGTCAAAATAAACAATAAGAAACTTTGCTTTCAATGTTTTGCCTAATAATAATTTGAAACAACCACACATAACTAAAGAAGTGACAAATACTTGCATTTCTGTCCACAGTGTAGGATGTCCAAAGGGGCATTAGGAGATCATGGCTGTAACCACTCACAAACCGATGCTGGTAGAGAAGACAGATGGTACTATTCTTCTGGAGAACTCTGGGTCTTCCATAAGGCAAAGTGCTACGTTTAATAATCTTCTCTTGAGTTATATGAGAAAAATGAAACCACCATTTAAACATACTTACAATGCACTGCATGATAACACATAAAGATACACTCATCTAACTCTCCCAATGAAAAAAACTTATTTTCAACCATAAGAAAACAAATCTAGGCACACCCCGGTAGCTTAAAGTCTGCAGCCTCCAGCAGGTATAGATATCCCAATAACCTTGGTTAAAGACTCAGTGCTGGGAAGAACAACCAAGGTGAACAGCTAGATAAAATAGATTCTTCTTTCTCCTCTCTCTTCCTGCCTTCCTGTCTACTTGCTTTCATTTTTGACTCTACCTTTCTTTTTCAAAAAAAAAGAAAAAAAAAGAAAGAAAGAAAAAGCTAATACAAGAGCAGAATTATACACAATTAAGAAAATAAAACGAATCACTGAAGTTCTTGTCTATCAAGATTCTGAAAGATCAATGTAATCAAATTATCACAATTTTACTAAATGAAATTTTAGCAATTAGGACTTAAATTATATAATCAAAATTTTTTACCATTATTTTTAATTACTTATTCCTTAGGACATACTCCAGAAAGAAAATATTCTGGATGATGTGTACACTTGGAAAGCAAAGAACTGAAATTATGAAACTAAACTGAATAAAGCAGGAACTATATACACCAAGAGTTGGTTGCTTTATTGAGTTCCCTGCTTATAGCATCTTATTTAATTCTCATCTTCCTCTATTAATGTTATATTTCATTGTACATATGAAAAACAATAGCTCATGGGAAATAATTTTTTCCATGAACAAACAGTGCCTAAGCTCATACTGAAACCCAGATGTACTCTTCATGACAACATTTGGCTATCCTGGGACTACCAAAGATTTCTCTAATCCAAACATTTATAAAAATTTTATACAGACCATATGGGAACAAGACAGAATTCACATATTTTTCCCCAACAAAAAAAAAACTAAGTCAAATAACTTAAGGACAAGAGACTGTATTAAAGTGAAAATAAACATCTAAGTCACAACTGACAAATTACATCAAGAAATTGCTTTTCTTAATTTTTATTTAAGTTATAAAGAAATAGCTTTAGGTAAATAAACTAATGCATACTCTGACAATTAAGAATGAAGTGGAATAAAAATTTAACATGCGTTTTAAATGGAAAAATGAAGATCTATTATAATTCCATAAAAATCTTCAAAATATCAAGACTTTCACTATGTTTAGAAAGAGTGATGGCGCTTCCATTAACAGATTACACGCGGCTTCATTATAAATATCCCTTCTTGCCCTCTGACTAACAGTCTAGACTGTCAAGTCAAAATGTCTTTACATTTCATCAAGTGGTCCCCTATTAACTTCGTTATTTTACTGGTTATTATCAAATAATACTCCCAAACCAGTTTTCTCTGTCTCACATTGTTGAGACTACTTACATCTTCCAAGTTCAAGGAAAACATGGCTTACCTTCCGCCATGGACAGATTCAACTGTGTCTGAAAATCCACAATCGGTAAAATCTAAAAAGTTAACAATAAGGATTGAGAGATAGGTTTTAATTTTGTAACTATTTCTACAGCTTAATTATTCCATTACATAGCAAAGATAACATTCAAAACCATCTTGTGCAAGTGAAAGATTTGGGGTTTTCAGTTTTTTCTAAATGAAGAAGATAAAAGTATACAAGTGACGAAAAACAAAATTTTTGTCAGCATAAGCATACTATTAACTGAAAAATAAGGACCACTGGTTTATAATTCTAGTTTCTACTCTTTGTCTTTCCTAGAAGTCTAAAACAAAAAAGCAAGCACAAAACAAACCATTTCCCCAAATTCCTATCTGTATGAACACTATCAGTTTTGTTCATAACTTGCCACCTTTTTATTCTTACAACTATATATTAAGATAGGAGTAAAAAAAAACACAGTGCCATATACCTACTTCACACCAAAATATGGCAGTTTCCCCCTAAATTTAAAATAGGTTGGATACATATTGCAGAAGGAAAATTGAGTTTTGTTCATAATCAAAACCTCATTGCTTGCGAGGTTAACAGCACAGAAAATGATTCAGCTGCCCCAGGACTCAGCTAGACTTCTGCCATTGCACCCAAGTCAAGTCATAGCAGCAAAAGATAGAAATAAAGGAAAAAATGTGAAAACTAGAAAGAGAAACAAATAATACAAGGGCTGCATTTGTCACTAAAATTAAAAATGCTTACTCCTATTCATTAATTTTAATTTGATCATTAAGTATTTCCACAGCAGATACTTACCGAGGGCTCACAGGAGCAGCCCAGGTTATTTCTGAGGCTTCCTACGATGGGGCACTGTACCAGGGGGCGGGCTTCTTTGGGATGCTTTGGTGCATGAACAGGATTCTTTAGAAGGTGGTTAAGACTTCCATGAGTTCCGTTATTCGGAGCTGGTGTCAAACCCAACAAATCTGCAAAATTCCAACAAGGGTAAAGAGTAACTCAGAAGTTTCAAAATCATATAAATGGTAGACTTGTACTATGATTTTTATTTTTTGAACCAAATCTATATGAATCCTTTACTCTGTGAAAAATAAAAGCATAAAGCAATCTTGGATTTCAGAGTATTTATGACTGTTATTCTTAATGATAATATTGGTATGTATGCTGTATGACTAAAAATTTTCTGAATTTAATGTGTTTAATAACTATAGTTACTACTTATTGTGTGCTTAGGTTGCATGCTGATCACCAGGCTAATATGCTTTTCTTACTTAATCCGCAAAACAATTTAATAAGTTATTTCCAATATTTGGTAGATGAGTAACCTGTGTACTTTTCTTAAGGCATCAAAGCTACAAATGCAATAGACATAGGATTCAAAAACCAGCTTTTTCGGAGCCTTGGACTCATGCTATTAATAATATCAAACACTGACACAGTAAAGCAATTAGTATATGCCAATCACTATTTGAAGGGCTTCAGGACATATTAACTCACATAAGTATATAAACTCCCAGTAAAAGAATTTTACTTAGGACATATCTAAAGTTTTACAAATTTTCAGCATCCTTACGAGAAAAAGGAAGTAGTATTTAAAACACAATATCCAATCACAAATGTACTAAATAGGAAGGTAGAGAGTAAATTGAGAATACAGAGTCATGCTCCATTTTTCCACCCTTGACAATGCCATCTTTCTACTACTACTGCTACCAGATGTTCTTTTTTGTCTTTCACAAACTCCTTTCTCTGCCTTCTACCCCAAACTGAATTCCATTTTTGTATCTTTAAAATCAGGGCCTGGCAGAATGCTAGACACTGGGGATGTACAGACGTCTGTTTTGGGCGTTGCACTTAGCCAGTGTGCAGCCATCTGGAATAATGTATGAATAATCAGGTGGTATTTCTGCACATTTTTTTCAATGACTCTAGGTCAGAAAGATATGGAGATGCTAGGCTCTGTTGTGTCTGATCCTCATCCCACAACGTCGTCCACTATGTGACCTACTTTTGATAATTCTCTCCCAGTTTTGTTTTCAGAAGGGATGAAAGCCAGTTGTTCACACTTACCACACATTAAATTATAGACTTCAATATTTTCAAAGGTGTCAACTTCAATGGCATGCTTGAATCCAGGTCCATAGCCAATAAAGAGGGCCTACATTGGCCAGAGAAGTAACAGTTTATCAGCTTGTCTCAATTATGTATACAGTTACGAAAAACATTATTTTATATTATCCACATTGTACATATATAAATTGGCTATGTTAAGACAAAGAGAAAACGACTGTGTTCAATAGACTTTACAGATTTTTTTAACCCCAGTGGAATATTTAATCTAAGGATATCTAGGATATTTCTTGCAGCTTTACTACAACTCCTGACTTGAAAATAAGAACAGAATGGATGATGAAAATATTTTTTATCTGTGAAATGGAATATATACCTCATTCTGCCTACCTCACATAGTTCTGTTGAGACAAAATTAGATAATTATTGTGAGTATATTTTGAAGTTATAAAGTGCTAGGTAAATGAAAGACACCTTCATTTAGGACACAAGTATATCCTTTTACCTATTAATGCATTAGCTTTCATTTACTCTGGAGCACAAACATATGCAAAATAATTATTTGAAATTTAGTAGACGGTGTAAGTCGCCTATTCACAAATACGAATATGACTTTAATGTCCAAAGGAAAACAGTTTTAAGAAAGTTATGCTTTATTACTCAAGACATATGATCAGTCTATATTTTTAAGCTGAAATGTTATGTTTTCTTCCCATATAAACTATCATGTTTTTAAAAGTAGAATAGGTGTACTCACCTGCATATCTGAAAATAAATTGTCAGAGCCGTGAAATCCACTTTCACAAGATTTCCTTTCAGAAGGACTCCTATTTGACATAATATAAATTAATGCAAAGTCCATTCATAAAGCCAGATTGATATGCATGATGTTATTTCTATTAAAGAAGTATTTTGCTGAGCAAACAAAAAAAAGAAATAAAATCACTTTGAAAAGATGACCTCATTCATAGGTGGAATGTGAATAGATAAAACAAAGGAACAGATTAAATAAAAGCAACCCTTGGTTACTTGCAACAAAACTGAGGTCACCAATTGGGAATGGAACAGGAGGAAGGGGTTGAGAAATGGTGCTGGAGTCCCCTGGACAGTGGTGAAGAACATCTGGTGATTTAATGGAGGACAGGGTGTATAGACATAAATATGAGGAATGAGGAACCTTTACATCTGAGTTTATTTCAATGTGTAAAAATAAAATAATTTTAAAAATCACTTTGAAAAGCATTAACTGGCCACCTTTAACTTTTGTTTTGTAGACAAATTAACTACAGAAAAAATAACTATAGCATGATTTGGAATCCTGACTATGCTATTTAATAGCAGTGACTTTTAGCAATTTAATTGTCTCTCTTGGTTTCAATTCTGTCATATTGGGTTGTTTGTAAAAATTAAATGGGTTGCAACAAAGTAGGTGTTCACTAAATTTTAGTTCTCTCATGAGGGCAAGGACTGCTTCAATTTTCATACTCTTCTCCCTACCAATGAAAGCACAGTTCTCTAAATAGCAGAGAAAGCACAATTTTGTTAACTGAATTCTGGTTCACTGTTTATGTTTTTTGCTTGATAGGGGTATTTACCATCCCTGGCTTCCTAGCAGTCATCAAAAGAATTCATGATCAAGTTTTGAATATTAGCAAAAGTAATTATCCAAATTTACCAAATAGACTAGCAAATTCAGGTTTATTGATGGATTAATGTAGCATGAATGAAAATCCACTTGGTATAATGATAAGATAGTTGCTCATTATTAAAAAGAGTTTTGACAATTATTTGTTGAACTCTGAGGAAATATTAGGCACGACAAATGTACAGGAGAGTTACAATGACAAGTAGTAACAAAAGTGGAGCATAAGACAAAAATCGATATGGATATGAGCAAACAGAACAGTAGTTCTATGTGGACAATCTCCTTCCTCGGGGGACTTTTGCAACGCTGGGTGACATTTTAATTTTTTTATTGCCACAGCTATTGAAAGGGTGCTTTTTCATCTCATAAATAGAAGCTAAGGATGTTTTCAAGTATGCATCCATACATGGGAATGCCCTCACAACAAATAATTATCTGATCCAAAATGTCAACAGACTGAAGATGAAAAACTCTGAGATAAAGACAATGATATTTGTGCAGTAATCCTGAAGCAATGCTTTTTTTGGAAAGGATCCCAACAATGACTGAATACTAGTAGAGCAGCTACGTTTACCTGAGATAATGTCAGAACTTACAATGCAAGTTGCCACTGAGGATCCAAATAGAATATCAAGGGCTCAATCCTGTCACTCTTGGCAAAGTGCAAACGCTTCGGAAAGAAACGCTTCAGGTAGGGTTTAAAGTGTTGGTTTGGTTCCAGGCACTAAAATTGCAGAAAGTACAGAAGAAACATTATTGCCATATTTTCTTAATTGTGAACTTCTCTTGAAATTGGTAACTTCATATGAAATTTTCTCACAAACATATTACCAGAAGGCCCAATAAGTGAGACATTTCACCAGTATGCCCAGTCACACATGCAAAAATAAGTGAGTTCTTACTAATTGCATAGTATGTTAACTGACTATTCCCAGTATTCAATATTCTTATTTTTATGGAAAATATAAGCTGTATAAGCTCCAGGACATGTAGACTGTGTCAATAGATTATATTTGAGTAACTACTGCTGACCCTATTTTCAAACACTCAAACACTGAATTTTCTTAAAATTGGAAGATTTTCTATTGAATAAAAAATGCAGTATAAATAAATCAGCACTAGGACAAAAACTGATTTTAAAAAATAGGGCTTTAAAATATCTTGCAAGAAATACATCCTAAAGTTAAAGTGTTTATAGCTGTAGGGTTTTTTCCTTCTATTGTTCTGGATTATTTCTTGTTCTGTTACATAAATGTGAATGAATAAATTCTTAAGAGCTTTCAAACCTAGATTACTGGCACATATCCTTAAAATTCTTTAAAAACTATAGAGCATTTAAATGTTGGCTTAGATACTAAAAAATTCTGATCCTACAATCTCAAGACAAATATTGAACATTTTTTCTAAACATTGATTCTAAAAAACTAACAATAATCAGACAATGGAAAAATAAAGATACTCACAGAAAGATTTCTGGCAATTCCTTCATAATTAACTGAAGGAAGACAAAGATAAAAAGTAATCATTGACAGTATACTACACTTAGGAAAAAAAATACAAAAACATTGAGTGTCAGATTCAAACACTGCATTTAAATACCAAAGATTTCAACTACTGATTTAAATCATCATGCACTAGCCATTGGAAAAAATAAGACAGATCTTCAGGAACCTCTCCCCATATCTATGAAATAATTTTATATTATTAAATGAAAAGAAAGTTACAGAACATCCATCTATCCATCTGTTCATCCATATGTCTATCCATGCATCCATTTGTGTGTCCATCCAGTTATCCAGTCAATCACATTTCTATGCATCTAATACCTACACATCCATCTACCCATCTCTCTAGATCTAGTATGATTTCACACGATAAAAATTAAAATGAAAGTGTTTTTGTAACCATAGCAAATATCTGAGAAGATGTGTTCTAATTTAACTGTGCTTAGAAGAAATGAATTGTGAATTAGGGGTCTTAGGATGGAATACTGCTAAGTTTTAATTTGTAAACTGATATTTATGGATAATTCTAGAATTTCAAAATAAGAGGGAGACCAAAACTCAGAAGAGAGGGCAAATAGAAGAGTTTTGAAGCTGAATTTGCACAGCAAAATCAGTAACTCTAACTTTCTAAAATTCTTTTAGCTATACTTTACATGTATTTGAGGAAATTATCCAGGTAAAAAGATACATACTGTACTTGTGTGTATATGTATTTATAAATATGGATATGTATATTTGTAAATACATATATATTGTTTTGTATTTAATTTGGGCAATTTAGAGGAGAAATAAGGCTAAAGCTTGGTCATAAGAGCATAAGAGCTTTCATCATATCACATACTACTTCCATAAGTTTCAAAATACTAAAGCAAGCTTGTGATACAAACAGAATCTATACTTTGGGTCATTAATATCGTTGCATAACCATTTTCCTAAAGTGAAATCTATTTCTCCTCAAGCATATTCAACAGTATAAACTGAAACACACACACACACACACATACACATATATGTATATATGTGTATATGTGTGTGTGTGTGTGTGTGTGTGTGTGTGTGTAGCATTACAGTGTACAAACCTAACCCAATTCACTTAATGATGGTATCACTCCAATGATGGCAATTAAATCAAAAGGTAGAACAGAGATGCCAAGTTATGAACAGGATTGATTTGTAAAAGAATGAATATTTCAACAAGATTTTTGGCAGTTTGGGTTTCTCATGTGGTCAAGAGAGAAAGTGGAATCTCTTGTTTATAAGATACAGCTTATTGTGCAGAACAGCTTCAGAGTGTCGTGTCTTAGAACAGAAATTAGTTGCTTTGAGACTGAGTCATCTTTGCAGCATTCCTCCTCATAATAGAAAATTACTCTAAAACAGCTGTCAGTTAACTGAATAGAATACCATTCATTAATGTTGAATAAACATAGCTCAAATTTTCTCTTGTTTCTTTTCCAACTACAAGTGATCTTTAACCTAAAACAAGTAAAACACACATGACAACATAAAATTGTTATTGTTACTAATAGTTAACAAATAGATAAATGGTTAAACTTGTGTCTTCAAATCCATAAAATCCCTTTGGGTATAGAGGAATGACACTGGAGATTTAATCACAAAAAGGAAATTAATTGATCAAATGTAGCTTAAAGATAGGGTGATTTAGAGGACAGTATGGTGCTATCATTATATTCAAAATTAGCATAGAAATATACTTACATGTGTAATATTTATCTGGGACATCAATGGGTCTCAAGCGAGCTGCAGGTCCATATATAACTTTAATATTGTTAACATCTCCCAAATATTTATTTAGATAGATGTATTTCTTACAACTTCCCTGTTCCATGCCTAGGAGAAAAAAAATTCCAAAACATGTAACAACATTAAAAAAATTTAGCACGGAGAACAGAATTTCTCAAAATTTTCAGAATTTAGTTCAGTAAATGTGCTCAGAGCTCACATTAATTGAATACCTAATAGACAAGGCACAGAATTTCAGTTTTGTTTACCACTTCATTTATCTTCAAAATCTTTTCCTTTTCTTTCACTCAAAGCTAGTTTAATATTCCCTCTTATTTATGTATTATACTATTTTTATGTGTGAAGAGATGAATCTTGCATCACAGTTTAGATTGAATATGAAGGCCCAGTTATTTCTCCTGAAGCACCGAGGATATGACCTGGGAGAGCAAAACTGTCATTCCAGGACTGGAAATTTTAGGATATGACTTCTTAGGGCAGTTTCTAGAAACAGCCTTTAGAAATTATTTCTGAAGCAAACAATCATCAGAAAAAACAAAAAGAAACCATTGTCTTTTTTCTTGGCTATATAGTGCTTCTATATCCCTAAGGATGTACATAAACATTATAAAACTTATAAGAAGTACGAAATAAAAATGCACTGGCAGCAAAGTCTTATTTATCATTCTAAAGAAAAGCAAAGAGGTATATAATAATCTGTTCAAATTATCTCTCACATGTTAGATTTACCAAAATTGAATAATGAAAGAAATTATTTACCTGCCCAAATTCCCCAGATCAGGAAGCAGGAGGCTTTTGGTTGATTGGCTCTTAGATTTCTGTGAATTTTGTTTTACTTGTACATTATACGTAAACTAATTTTTTCTCAAGACTTTCCACAGGAAACTACATTTTTAAAAATAACTACAATAGTCAGAGGAAATAATGAAATAATCATCAAGTGAAACTTTTGTGGCACCATCTGACCCGAAGAGAAAGCGACACAAATGGAGCTTACCATGATCTGCAACAAGAATGAGGTTCAGGCATCTATGCAAGTTCAGCTCTTTTAGACCATCCATCAGCATGCCGACCATATGGTCAACCCTCTGCAGTGCTCTGATGACCTACAAAAGAGAACAACCTCATGTGATACAGTCCATACCAAGGACTATTTCGGTATAAAGCTATCAATTTCTATGAAAAAGGAAAAACTTCAGTGGCTGCAAATACTATGATGACCTGAGTCACATCAGGCTAAAACAAGTCAGGTAAGACATAAGGGCATGACTGACTGCTGCTGATCAGTAACAATGGCCCAAATTCCATTCATGCTTCTGATAAATCTTGGGAAAGACATCAGCTGATCTGATTTGCTCTGATCCTCTCTCAGGTTCAGAATGTTACTCCTTAGACCAGACTTAAGGTCAATCAAAGTAAAACTAACTTAAATCCACAGTCTGCCCAGAAACTCAAGTATTCTTAGTTATTATTTCAATTTCTTCTTGTACTTGCTGATCATTTAAACGTTTACAATGTAAATGTAATGTTTCTTAATTTTCAAAATCATTACCATTATTCATAAAGTGCTTCTGATAATTCCATGTGCTTAGTTTTTAAAATCAGAACTTCCAGGAATTGATTATTTTTTTACAAACTGCATGTATTTTGAATTATGACTATCACAAGAAGACAGAATGGTAAATGGTTTTGGCAAAGTGCTTTGGCATGTATCTGTTCCTCTCTTCTTTTGAAAAAAAAAAAAAAAAAAAAAAAAAACCCTGAGGAAAATGTACTTTTACATGTATTTTCTGTAAAATACCATATCAGTCTAATCTTCATTTATAATTGGTGTATTTCACTGTAATAGGAAATAGGAAACAAGTTCTTCGTTGTTAGTGGTGAAAACAATGTAATATACACAGATGTTGATTTACAATGATGCACACCTTAAACCTATATAAAGTTAAAATGCAATACTCCTTCAATAAAATGAAGAGAGTGCGCCCTGGTGGCCTAGCACTCTAGTACACCCTGGGAGCAGTCCCACATGCATCTCAAGGTCCTGTTTTAGAGACCAGGGTTAAGGAAGAACAACCAATGTGAACAACTAAATAAAAATAAAATGCTCTTTCTTAAACAAAATGAAAAAGAAACCAATCCTTTCAAAATAATCTTTCATTCACTCAAAGACATCCAAGGAACATTTTTTAAAAAGAGGAAACGTGCAGGGAGGAATGAATATGAGCAGGCAGGCAGGCAGGCAGAGAGAGAAAGAAGCATTTTTATTTGTTTATTATTTGTTCATCTTGATTATTTCTCTGGAACTGGATCAGGTCCTAACCTAGAGTCTTTGGGATGTATGTGGACTGTGCTCAGTCAGAGGAGGCACACAAAACCACTACTCCACGAGAGTACACCCACATCAGAATTTTTTTTTAAAGGAAAAGTATAGACAGGAATGAAGACAAGTACGCAGGAAGGCAGGAAGAGAGAGGAGGAGGAAGTATTTTCATTTTATTTTCATTTAGTTGTTTAAGCTGGTTATTTCCTCCCCAGACCTGGAACTAAAACCCAGGGTCCTTCAGGGGAGATTAACTTAACTGCTGCTCCACCAGGGTGCACCCAAACCAGAATTGTTAAATATTAGGTAAAGTTTGTTTTGATGAGCCAGTACTACTAGAATTTAACTCTAACTTAAAACTAGAGTTTGCAAGTTGATGAACATGATTTGAAAAGCAATGAGAGTTGAACCAAGAAGATGAATCAGAAAAGCAGGAACTTTGGGAAATCTTTAGTGAATTAGAAAAGGCAGTACTGATTTTAAAACTTACATGATCTGAGCGCCAAACAATTACAAAATGATCCTTAGACTTACTTGTGGCCAAACTGACCTAGACATGGGTCTTAAGTGTCTGGGACTTTAAAAAGAGAACACAAATTGTACTAGCATCTGGTCAATGGGTCAAACCAACTTAACCGCTACCAAAACTTTTCCCTTTGACCGATCATGAATCGGCCACATTGTTGGCCACATGACTTCCTTAACCTGAAGGAGCATGTTTGTCCATTGCCTGTCTATTTCTAGTTTTCTGGTCATCACTTGCTAAAATAATTATTATTTGAACTTCTCAACCCTTTTGAAAAAGTATCCTATTCTTGGACGCCTATTCTGTTATAAGTACAGTCTTACATGCTCAGAGAAATATCTCCTAAAGAGAGTTTATAGAATCATCTTCTGCTATTTGAAGATAACATTATATAGAAAATTAGTCTTGCCAATTTACAAATTTGCCAAAAAACACATAGTTTTTACTTATGGCCAATGTAGGGCACTACAGAGTAGAGACTTTGAAGCTGAAAATACAGAATTTTATTCATTATTCATTCAATTTGGCACTGTGGGAAATATACACTATTCTCCCAACTCTTATTTTGATGAAAGTGCATCCTTTAGTAAAATTGTGCTTAATATTTACTCTATTTCCAGAAATCATGGAATCTCATAGAATGGTCTAGAAATCTACTCAAAGCAAAGTTCGGTCAAATGTTACCAGTTTTAATGAAGGAATTATGATAAAAACATACTTACTTCACTGCTGACTGGTCCATATGAATGACCTGAAGAATCTGGTTCTTCTAAATACAGAGTGTAAAAGTGTGGTCTAAATCAAACAGTATCAAAATGTAATATTTTACGAACACATTGTAAAACAGAATAGAAATTATAATTCAACAATTGAAAGAAACTAAAAATTCTTTAGTAGTGGGGTAACGTCTCTAAACATACAGAAAAATGACTTTCAGTTTTGGGATTCTTCAAAATATGGCTGTAGTTCTTCACTAAAATATTCATTCAAGTATAAAATATCATTGATTTTCAAAGTTTTGTTGCTTATTTTAAAAGGTTGTGCGGTTATTTCTATGAAAGAAAGGTATATTAGTCATTTACATACCTTTCATCTTTAGGAAGCTGTAGCCACTTAAGAACAGTTAAAATTCTTTCTTCAAATGGTACTGTCCTAAAAGTTAAAAGTAATAAAATGAGAATTTAATCTCCAAAATAGAGAGCTTATATACCTCAGAAACAAAAAAGGAAACAACTATTCAAAAAATGGGCAGAAGAGTGAATAGACAACTTTTCAAAAAAAGACACAGAGAAAGCCTATAGACACATAAAAAAGATGCTCTACATCTCTGACCAGCAGAGAAATGCAAATAAGAATCACAATGAGATATCATCTCACACCAGTAGGAATGGCCGATATCAAAAAGATGAGAAACAAGTGTTGGACAGACTGGAGAAAGAGAATTCCTCCTATATTGTTGCTGGGAATGTAAATTGGTACAACCTCTCTGGAAAACAGTAAGGAGATGCCTCAAAAAAATAAAGATGGATCTACCATTCAATCCAACAATCTTACTTCTAGGCATAAGACCAGAAAATACAAAATCTCTAATCAGAAAAAATATCTGCACTCCTATGTTCCTAGCAGCACAGTTCACAATAGCCAAGACATGGAAACAACCTAAATGCCCATCAGCAGATGACTGGATAAAGAAGTTGTGGTTTATATACTAAATGGAATTCTATGCAGTTGCTAAATAAGATGAAATCATGTCCTTTCCAAAGACATGGATGGAACTGGAGATCATGCTAGGCAAAATAAACCAGGAAGAAGAAGAGAAGTATAGGATGGTTTCAGCAAAACAAAAACAATTTACAGGACACAAGCCTGTGACCACAGTGGTGGGGAGACAGAAAGAGGAAGAGAATAAAGGAGTAAACAGTGTGGTGCTAAAGGTCACTAGAACTCTCATGGTAGATATGGTGTAAAATACACACAGAAAAGAAGAATAAAATGAAACAAATCTGTGACAATTATTTGGAATTAAAATACAATTTTTTTTTTTCTCAATGAGAACTGCATTAAAAAGAGGCTAAAACAATCCAATACGGCAATCAATACTTAGGTCTGAAGCTATACAAGAGTTTTAGTTGAAAACTTAATGTTCCTCTTCCCTGCTTCTGTGGCTCAGGTGGCTAAGACACAGGTTACGAAAATGGTGGAACCAGGGTTTCAGACCCAGGGTCCAGGGGGAGGAAAAAAAAGTCATTTTCCCAGCAAATCAATAAAAGTGAAGGTTTACACTTAAAAAAAAAAAAAAATTTGTAATTGGGTTTAAAAATGTGTTTTCTACAAAGCAAACAAACATACAAAACAAAACCAACCCTTGGACATTAACAGAGCTGAGGTTAGCAGAGGGGCAGGGGGTGGGAGCAAGTGGTGGTGAAGGCCCAATGGTGGAGGACTTCTGGGGGTGGGCGTGGTGTGCTGTCAAGACTGATGACTGGTGAACCTGCATATAGGGGTTTTCTATTATTTTTAAAATCAAATTAACTCAATAAAATACTTTTTAAAAAGATTTGCTATCTATATTCAACTTGAGGATATTATTCTTGAACTTGAAAATAGCCATTGCTACTATGTGAACAACCCATGTGTCAATTATTCTACAAAGGGGAGCTCAAGAGGTACTCACTCACTGATGACTCAATAAAATTAAGAAGTGAGCACCTGATGGGCAAACATTTCCTCAGCCGAATTAGCTATGGGTACAGGATTTAGTTTACATGACTCCATCAGCATGTTTGCCCAAACCCAAGCAGCGCTGTGTTCTCGTTTAGACATGGAGAAGTCAGAAAACAATACATAACATTGGTCTTTCAACCCCATGTCTAATAGAGTACACAGCAAAAGATGAAAATAATCGCAAATAATAAGAAGGCAAAGAGGCACAGTACTGTGCTCACGTGAACCAGAAAGAATATTTGCCCCCGAAAGCAGCTAAGCATTTCTTATCTTCTTTTCTAATTAATCCCAATATATTGCAATGAATTTGTGTCAGAAATTTCTAAAGAAACAGTCTGATTAAAATTATACAAAGGGAGTCCTCCAGAAAAAAAGTTGTTGTTTTTTCTCAGTATATCATGGATTTTGAATATTAAAGGGAGGTTATAAAATTAGCTTCATACCGGCATATTTAAAGTAACTGAGAAATGTTAAATCCAGAAATGCCAATGATATCTTCTTTTAAGTAATATTTCCAGGCACCACAGTGATTTTCTGTGTTTTCTTTAATACTTTCATCTTCTCTTTCTTTAGTTCTTCCTCTTCTTACAGTTAAAACGTGCCTTATCTCTACCCTGAGACTCCTCCTATTTGCACCGCGGTTTCATGTTTTTCATTCCTTCCAAAAATCTTCATGGAAACTCCAACAAGTTGCCAGTATTTTCTGGAAAACTTCTAGGGAAACACGTTTCTAGTTTTACTATTTACCATTCATTTAAAACTTTTTGAGAGCCCTGATTCTGAGTTTTCATGGCTCCAGTAACCTATCACTCAAACACTGGAGCATAGGGCTTGGTATAAGGGAGAGGATGAGAGTCTAAAAAATCCTAAGTTATCCTATTTATTGGTTGTAGAAAAAAAGCATCTATACATACCCATTATATACTTTGTAGATGTCTGGGAAAATTCCATTAATGTCCACATCTGACCCTGGCCAAAAAAATGTCCCACTCTTCAGGCCTTGATATTTAGCTGTGAGCCAGATCTGGGGAAGATAATAAAGAAAAGTTCATAAACTATAGAAATATTCATTTCTTAAGAAAGTATGTATTCAAGCAATCCTAAAGCATTCCTCTCAAGAACTAGAATGTTTTTCAGGTTAACAAGATCCAGACGTTAGACTACAAATAATCATTTATTATGACTCTTAAAAGCAGCCACAAATTAAATCTTTAGGTATTAAATTAATCTAAAAGTATGAACATAATTCAGGTGGTAACTCCTGCAACTGTAGAGTCATACCCTTAACTTAACAGGTTCCTCGTGAATTAAAAAAAAAATTCATAAATATACATGTCTTTAATTTTATATTTTTACCTTAGTAACTAACATTTATTAAGCACTTATTATTGCCAATTACAGCTCTAAAAATTCCTAGGGGCAGCCTAGATAATCAATTTAAATAATCTGCACATTACTCCTATGAGGTTTTATCTATAATATAAATAAGAGAAAACTGAGAGAATAACTAGCTCAGTCACACAGCTTCCTATATTAGATCTAAAACTTTAACTTATAACTTTCAAAGTAAACAGCATGCTCTTTTTCTTGCTAAGAGGGATATTAATACAATCCAAGTAGACTCCATGGAACTGTTGTGGCAACGAAAAAAAATTTTTAAGAAGCATATATCTAAATGACAATTGGAGAGATTTTCTAAATTCATATTCAAATGTAATCTAAGCATAACTTCAGAATCAATTAACATTTTTAGATAAAATATTATCTCTGGATTATTGCCATATGCTAATTGTTCCAGAAGGCAGGATCAAAAAAAAAAAAAGAAAAAAATCCAAAGTTAACTTGGTAAGGAACTATTCTCATAATACAATAACACAAGCCATATCTAGGATTATCAGCATTTATCTCCATTTACATTAGTATGGCTACAGACATAATAAATGAAGAAGGTAATTAAAAACTCCAGGGAATCTGATTGAAATAGATGAGACTACTAAAAGAAAGCATTTTAGTAGCTAAAACAAACAACTCACTGGTTCTCCTCTGTACCATTTAGGATTAAATTTCTCTTTACTTTTAAGTGCAAAGAATGCATTCATTTCAGGATCATACATTTTATTGTCAATGATGCCATGGGATTCTGGGTAAAGTCCCTGAAAAAGAAAAATACAGGTTTTATGAAAATTTTAACATAAAATAAAGTCACAGAACAAGGGCTTCAGAGAAACTGACAACTGGATGCTTCAAGGAGCATAAAGTTTAAAAAGCAAAGAACAAAACAATGGGTATTACCAAAACACAACGAATCAGTCATTTTATGTAATATTTGCTTATATAACATAATAGTAGAAAATAAGCTAGAGACACTATAAATGGAGGTCTAATAAAGAGGCAATCTTCCAAAATGGAACAAGTACTCTGCTGTCCTTTGCATTGCAGACTAAAGTGTGTCTGCAGAACAAACTCCTTTTTGATTGGCTGTGAGAACCGCTTGTATCGGTACAAGTTAATGTTTAATTCTCTGGCTTCAACTATGAGGCCTAATGAATTCTACTTTTTATTTTTTGAAATCAAATTAAATCTGAACGTTTTGAAAGAAAGAGAGGGCTGTAAGTCCATCTAGAATCAGACAAAGTGACTTATTCAAACTCATGTATCAAGATGACTGGAAAGATAAACTGAGAACATGTGACTATGGAACAGTTTGAGAACTCCAATCAGTCATAAAATTAGTAAAGAAAAACAGGACACAAGAATCAGAGAAGCATAAACCTAACTGGAAACCAAGAAGTTATTTCTTGAGGTCACCTCTTTTCACAGCTGGGTAAAATCAAGACCCAGGAGAAAAAGGGACCTTCCCAAGGTCACAGCTAGCTAGTGGTGGAGCAAAAACCAGAACCAAAGTTTCCTTGCTTAACAACACAAAAGAAAAGTTATTTTTTTCATGATCCAATGTCTAATCATCACCTTAACATAGGTTATACTCACATTTCACTTCTAAGAACCCATAAAATGGAAATGCAGAGCTTACCGTGACAATGCTGTAGTGATTGGGGAAAGTTTTTGTTGGATAGACTGGTCTCATGTTTCTAGTATATATTCCACAGTTTTCTGCAAGGGAACATAATTAAACATTGTCATTAAATACAACTGACAATCTGTTTACCTCATTTAGCTTTGGCACCACAGAAATCTAAACAGTATTTTAAAAAATGTATTTAGGAGGCATCTATAGCCATATACAATTCAGGATGCAGTATGAAGCGACACTGTGGATTCAAATTCAATGTTAATATAAGAGCTAATTTCTCTCTTAGAAAAACTTTAAGCAAAATAATTAAGCTCATGAATAGCTATCCCACACTATCAATAACACTGCGTTCCAAGTAGACAAGTCACATAATGACGCTTGCTAAAGATCTTTGATACTAGTTGGTTCATACCTTAATTACAAGATGTAGTTAAAAAACAAACCTAGTTAACCTAGTTAAATAACCTAGTTAAATCTGCAAAATTGAAAGAAGCGTGAGAAATAGCTGGGATGAGGGTATCCCAACCCCAAATCTAGAAACAGCTAACAAACTCAGAGCTGCTCTGAAGACAGAAGACAGCTTTTGGCTTCAATTCAAGAAAGCAGAGAAATCAGACTGCTGCTGATGGAGCACTGGTGTCACACTCCTCTGCTTCTGCCTCTACGACTGAGGAAGGAACACAAAACTAGTGGCTCCTGCATTTCAAGACATTGCCCGAAAATATTTCTCAGATTACACATCAATTTCTCTTACTGCATTCCGATCAGTCCAGAATTACAGACTACATTCTCCAACTGATGAAAGCTAACTGAAGATTGATTTTTTTTAAAAAAAACATCACATATATATGTACCTACATTTCCTTAAATCTAAACTCAGGACATTATGTTTGGTGCCAATGAGACAAATTCCTCCTCATGGAAACACCGGACCAATAAGTCTGGCTGATAAGAACACTCTTCCTTGCCTGTGTGAGCTCTCTCCTATAGATTCAAATGATTCTTAAGAGCTATTTTCTTCCAGGTAGAGGTTAAAACTGAAATTTAAGGTAGTTTTCCAAAATCACTTTGGTTTGCCAAAAGCGAGGCATAATGTATATGTCCTTACTGATTTACCATTTTAATGTCTAAACCAACCTAATATAGTCAAGTCTGCTAAGAAATACTTTAGAATTCCAGAAGAATGTGAAAAGCATCATATTACTTACTTCTACTTCAGTCCAGTCTTACACTATAGCTACTTAAATACAGATAACTGATAATCAGCAAAGTCTGACACTTTTTATAAACACACAATTTTTTAATAACCAGTAAAACCACTATTACTGGCTATGAAATGTGATTTTAAAATTTTGACATGAATACTCAAATAATATGATTCTGCTACTGTATCAATAACTTAAAGAGACTTAACGATTCTATAATCATACCTTGATTTTGACAAAAATTGGAAGGAAGCTAATGATACTATAGATGGCTAGCAGGCCATATATCTGTGTCTTATACGAATTACATCATATCAGAAATATGTTCAGTTTTCAAAATTTTATTTTAAGTTATTATACTTATGAAATAATTTTTTTGCACAAATGGAATCCAAAATTCTAAAAATTATTTATCAAATATATTTATTCAGTGTATAACATATAGTGTATGATATCATGACATCTGTCAAGAGATACAAATCGTAAGATAAATGTATAATCTTAGAATTATTAAAAGGTAATTTCAAAGTACTTAACATATTCAAGATTAATTCCTTATCAAGTTCAGTTATGTTGAGATAGAAAAGTTTAGGGTCTGCCAGTATTTTTCCAAAAAGAGACTGCTTCCTTAGTCTATCTCACTGAAATCATGACGTTTCAACAGTAAAGTGAAGTTACTCACTTAGTTTGCTAATAACAGGAAGAAGTCCACCCCAAGTGTGTAAATATTCTGCCCTGAAACCATCCAAAGAAAATAAGAGGGTGGGAGGCTTTTCATACCTAGGTAAGGAAAAAAAAAAAGTTTAAAGAAGCAAAAAGAAGATACACATCCAAGGAAGAGAAAAATGTTCTCCTTCTTTGGAAGATTCAGTGAAGATTTTCCACTGAGATGGTATACAGTCTAATGTCAACGAGGAAGCTCAGCCAACATCCACAAAAAGGATATTTTACAGTTATTTATACTCATATACATGCTTTCATGTTTATTTATAAGCACTCTTACCACATAGCATTTTGAGTTACCATATAGAAGACATCATTCATGGTTCCAATTATTCCAAAAGCTGCGCTAAATGCTATAAAACATATTGACCTTTCCCCAATTTGCAGGAAAATAAATGGTAACAAATAGAATTTTCTATATTATGTTTTTGCTTCTATTAATTTCTTTTCTTGAACAACCAATTTCTGATATTGTCTCTGCTTGAATCTAATGAACAGTATCTCATATCACATAAAGCATATATAAAATTTTGGCTTCAAGTTTAATATATTTAAAAGGTATTAATATTTAAGAGTTATTTCAGAGAATTTACTATATTTACATATATAAACCACAAAAAAAGATCCGAAACTAGGATTGTAGCTATACACACACACACACACACACACACACACACACACACATATGCAGGCATATGCACACACACATGAATGCACGCACAGACGCACGACACACACATGTTTGGTTTGGAAATTCAAAAGAGGCCAAAAAACCCCCAAAACTACCACATACAATAATTCAGCAAAATAGAGTAAGAATGTTTGTCACATGTTTACATTAAAATAGCCATGGTTTAGAAATTTTGCAGCTTCTAATGATATTAGTAATGGCAGGAGAGATTTATATCACTGGATAATCTTGGAAAAATTATTCATTGAAAATTTAGTCATGATTTAAAATTTGAGAGCCAACACCAACCATGACTTGCATTTATCAACTCTATTTCTTCCAGAGGCTACTCTCACATGTGAAAATTTGTATATAATTTCCACCAATATTTGTACCATAGCTTTTTTGGAAGACTCTGAAGAAGCAGCCACATATAGTCTTGATTTCCATAACTATATAAAATTATTTCTATTCCATCAACAGACAACATAAAAAAAATTACTAGGTCACCAGGTAAATATTTAGGTACAATAATTTCTAGTATAACGAGATGTGTTATTAAGATCTTCCCATAAAGAAAGGAGTTATATTTTCCATAAAAAATCAACATTACAGTTGAAACTGATTAATGCTACAAGGAAAAGAAAGATTGAAATTTCACTAAGTCTAAAATTTCCATTATACAGCTTGGACTTAAAAGATAATAAAGGGTACATGAGAAAGCGCCCGTGAAAAAATTTCAGAATATAATCTTACCCTGCTGGACACTGTGACTCATTGATGTTCTCACATGTTTCTTCAACCCAACTTTTCTCACCTAAAATATTTTCAAGAAGTAAAAAGCTGAACACAATTAACCGTGACAGCAATCATGATGCTTGTGAGATGCATTAGGACATAGTTCAAAACCAAAATTTGTTAATGGATAAATAAATAATATGGAGCATGATGCTAAGGTAATATAGCAAAGGGAGTTATTGTCTTTCAAAATATTAGTTAATGGATACCAGGAAGAAAAAAAATAAATGCATAAGATTAAGACTACACTGTACTAAAATGTTACTATTTGTGAGAGTTTGAAGGAATCTTTTTCACTTTTGAAGTGTTAGTATCTCTTGCCCAAATTTATCACCCTCCTTTTATCTATATGACACCATCTTCTAGCATTAAATCCTTGATGCCTTAGTCATTCCGTCATTCCAAGAAATCTTGCAATATCTAGAAAAGGCATCATAATCACTAAGTTTGCAAAATGCTCTATAATAATTTGGCAGTTTTCGTATACACTCTCTCCACACATGGCAGATATCATCCTCATTTACTCCAAGGGAACCTGTGATGTAGAAATCAGCCAGGACTGCAGTGGTGATCCTTGCACAAATATAGCATCGAATATGTGGCAATTATGAAAATAATTTGAGAGGAGAGTGACTAACGGCAAAACAAGATTGTTAGATAATATTAATTATTAAGCTGAGTGATAAAAGTTTTACTATATACTCTCTCTAACTCAAGGATAGGTTTGAAATTGTCCTCAATAAAACGTTTTTAAAATATTTTTCAGCTAATAAAGCTGGACAATAAATGATTCCTAATGTAAAATATAAGTTATGCAGAACCCATGTAAGTCCTGGGAAGATGTCAGGCCACTACAGAACCCAAGAGGTGCACAGGTCTGACCTTGACACACAGAGCCGTAGTTGATGCAGCAGTCGCCCTTCTCCCTGCAGTCATCTGTACAGGAGCAGAGGCTCCTGGACAGCCTTTTCTCACCACATCTGAATTTGCTGCAAGTCCATATGTGTTCTGGAAACAAATATCATCAAAACATATTTCATGGTCAAAATTTAACATGTTCAAAGCAAATTCAGAACTGTGGTTGTCTAGAGCAAGAGCCACAGAAGACAATGAATAAATTCATAACTTAGTCATTCACAGAATCTGCCACCACGCTGGGCAATCTCAACAGAAAACATGCAGGTATCAGCATCAATTGATCAGCTGCTACTTTCCTAAATCCCCGAAATGACACCCCTTTAAAACATGGGCAAACAGTCACATCGTCATCATTTCATCACTGTCGTCATCATCATACAGTTCATCTATGAACTCTGGTTTCTTCCATCAGCCATTTCCAGGATTTTCAAAGTTCATCTAAATCTGATTCACTCCCCCTTGAATATTATTTTATGTCACAGGTAGAGAAGTTCAAGTCCAACCGAGAACACGTCCCTATTCTTATGGTTTAACTTGAAAGTTTATGTGGACTCTCACGACTCTTGCTTTAATAAGTCTATAATGAAAATATGCATCTAATTCAAGCAACCTTTTATAATTTAAATGCAAATTATATTACATGGGTTTTTAGTATATTGTAAAAACAGCTACATTTTCTACCCATAAAATGCTTCATGAAGGCAAAGAAATTATGTGAAATTTTATTTTCTAAGGAAAAAATGAAACATGAAAGCTGATGTCAAAATGTGTATGCATGCCTAATATTTTAAATCTCAAAATAAGTTAGGTAAATCCCATGGCAAAAAGATGCAGAACTTTTCACTGTTCTTTTACTAATGTTCATAACGCCATCACTTTCCCCTGCACAATTTTACCTGGTTCTATGCATGTCTCCTGGTAATCTAGACAGCAATTTCCAAGGTCAACACAAGCCACGTCACAGCGACAGTTCCCAAATGTTCTCTCAAAACAGCGGCCTTTGCAACTTTTAACTGAAAACATTGAATAAGGGGTTAGAGGCTTCTACTCATTACATAATTACAAATACCAACTAAGTACACTCTAGTTAGATCTAGAGGAGATTCATCCCTGCTTTAGAAAAGGCAGATGGAGTAACAACGTTACCCAAGAGTCTTTTCACAAACACACGAAGAAAGTGACACTAATAGAAGGTAACCTTATGATCAGAGTTTGTGATTTTCTCTCATGCCAGAGGAAAAAAGAAAATGTTTCTTTTATTTATTGCAAACCCTACTGAGTCTAATAAGACTTAAATACTGACAGTATGGCAAAGACGATCAGAATCTAGAGCTTGTTCTGAAGATGTTATGCTCTGAAAAAGGTTGTCTCAACAGCCATGAGTTCGCTAAAAATTCAAAATGTGAGAAAAGATTTTTAAGGTAATCATCTGTGAATATTTCAGAAGAGAAAGAACATCTGACTCACTCCACTCTCAGTCTTGGTGTCAAGAAGTCAGGTGTTTGTGCAGAATATGTTTTACAGGACTGTCTTTCCACCATCACTTAAAACACCTTCACCTCCAGAGCCAGCCTGGTTACCTCTGGGAAGCTTTTATTAACTCCCTAGTGTAGGTCTGTGCCCTCTTTTTTTGTTTTATAAAACCCTATATCTTTCCTCTCACTTAACTCCACTTTTAACTAGATTGTTTGGTTATTATCCTGGTCTCACAGGAAACTTCAAACTTCTCAGAAACCAAGCAAGCCCAGGTTTTCCCAGCGTATCGTGTCCCTGGCACCTAGAAAGGTTACATGACATGCAGTTGTACTAATAAGCGTCTTCTAAATGGATAAATTATGGATATGGAAAAATACTTTTTATTAAAAACATTTTTGGCACATCCCTGTGGCTCAGGTGGTAGAGGCAATGAAGGTACAAACCATGTAAAGCCCCAGGACCTGGGATCGAGACCAAGGGCTGGGGGTAAAAATTTAAAAAAAAAAATTGTGTTGCAACTCTTTACTAGATACAGCTGGAAAAAGCTAAATTTTTACTGGATTACTACAATTACTAAAAATCAATAAATTTTTTAGTGGATTATATTGTACTTCCATTATTTTACAAGTAAATTACTTTTCTCAGGCTGATGAGAAAAATAACCTACTTGGAAAATAATGGAAGTGCAATAGGAAAAAAAAGGAATAATCCTACCTCTTGATTTTAATGATTATGTGACCAGACAAGACACTACAGAATTTGACTCTCAACTGACAGTGAGAAATCAGGCAATTTTAAGGACATAAAATGACAATAATTTCTAGGGCCAGAAATAATAACTTTACTGATCAAGAGAGAGAAAATTTATTAGAATAATAGCTGCTACTTGGAATTCATTAATATTTACTTGGTAGTTTTTTGAAAAAATATTCTACTACATTGAGTTTAGAATGTAAGTGCTGTCTTCTATCCTTCAGCTTTATTTTTATGTTATCAAACTGAACGCAAGATGAATTTTATCATTCAAAGTTAACGTTAAATATATTTTCTTTAATCTACTGCTGACTAAATAAAGAAAACTGTACATTTCATTGAATTCAACAATTAGTAATAGCTTAACAATCATTAAACATTTTTAGAAGATTAATGTTACAATATAAAATCGTAGAATAGGAAATACATTTGTTGAATTTCTAAAATCAAATTCCCTAGAAAAACCATCAATAATTTTGTAGGGAAAGAAAACACTGTCCCAGAGGCTCAGAGCCTGAACAATGACTGTTGAAATGTATTGTGATTCTGAGTTGTATTATTGACGATAATCTCATCAATGCTGGATAGATTTACACACTCAATATAAAGAAAAAAGAATATGGGGAAGCTCAAAAATGTCACTTGTTTTGAAACCACTCATGCTCATCATTTAAAAAGCCTTTAAAAGAGCAGGTAATGACAGGATCCTGGCTGCCCAGGGACGCTAGCTGCCTAGTAACCTCCAGGGCTAGTAACCTCCAGGGCTAGTAACCTGCAGTGCTAGTAACCGCCAGGGCTAGTAACCTCCAGGGCTAGTAACCTGCAGTGCTAGTAACCTCCAGTGCTAGTAACCTCCAGTGCTAGTAACCGCCAGGGCTAGTAACCTCCAGGGCTAGTAACCTCCAGTGCTAGTAACCTCCAGTGCTAGTAACCGCCAGTGCTAGTAACCTCCAGGGCTAGTAACCTGCAGGGCTAGTAACCTCCAGTGCTAGTAACCTCCAGTGCTAG